>JAYXIM010037222.1:0-81202 GCA_037575425.1 Anastrepha fraterculus | reverse complement strand
AGATACCTGTAAACGGTCATATTTTCCCTGATTTTCATTAAAATTATTTAAAATGAAGAAGTCAATATATTTTTTTCAAATTGGCACACAGTTTATTTATACATTAAAATAATATACATTTTTTTTTAATCATTTAAAATGGCGAATGTACACTCAATTCTTCCGATAAGGTCGGGGGCTTCTCAATCGGCGGGCATTGTAGCATCGGTGTCAGTGTCCTGACCAAAAATTTTTTCAAACGTCATAATTTCTATATGAATTTAAAAAAATTCGCGGAATAAAATCGCTGGAATAAAAATGAAGTTTTGGGGCGAATTTTCCTACTATTTTTGTGTACAAAATTTCAGGAGATCGGTCAATAACTTTTCGATTTATCGTGTACGCCAATTCGAAAAATATCGTTTTGAGAAAACGCGTCGTAAGTTTGAATACAACGTAACTCTGCCAGCCTCTCCCAGTGCTCGAACGGAAAGAATAGAGTCGTCACGGTTGACGATCTGAAATATAAGAAATACTTAAATTTACGTTCTAAAAGTTTTTTGACATATTCATAAAGGATTATATTAACATTTTATCAAAAACAAAAATGTTTTTCGAAATTTTACAGGTATCTGTCCCCTTAAGTCGTAGCCAATTTTTTTGACACCACACAGTAACTTTATTAATATCAATTTAGAGCTCAATCGAATCGGACGGCTTACGAGTGGTGGAATAGATTTTTAAGTCGTCATCATTTAAAAGGTAATTTGCATATGTAAAGTATTCACAAATAGCATCAATAAAAATTACAAAAAGTAAGAGCCCAAAGTACTGCACTACTAGACGAAGCTACAAAAAGATATGAAGAAATATTATCAACATCAACTGCACAGTTACAACGGGAGAGATACGATTTTGTTCAAGTTAAGTCCAAAACTGCATGAAACCCCAGACTAGCTAGTTTGGCCATCAAGTGTGAGTGACCAACTTTGTCAAATGCCTCCGTAAAGTCGGTATGGCGTACAGATAATCAATAAAGGTAGGCATGCAAACAGAAACCAGGGTTAGTGACTGTGGACCTACCCCAGACATGAAGCCATGCTGTTAGTAGAAATTAAGCGCATGACGGAGAGCTACACATGGGCTTTGACCATGTATCCAAATAGTTTAGCAACAGTCGACAACTTAGAAATAGATCTGTGTTTAGTTATGTCTTTCTTGCTTCAAACTTTTGTCTCACACTCATGAATGCAAGAGTAACCACTGGAGTAACACTTGGAAATTATAATTGTATAATTAATTCTTTCATCATGCGAGTTCCTCAAAAGTCGAAGCGTCTCGCTGGCAAGTTCTTTCCGCTTTGTTCGCATTTCAACGACACTCTTCTTCCTCTCAACTGCAAAGGGCACGCGAATTTCAGCTCGGCGCCACTGAATGCTGATTTTTTAATATTATTTCTTCAAAAGTGACACTTTTCATGGCATACGTAGAAACAGAGAAGATATATGTATGTATGTATGTATGTATATGCATTCACACACCCACATATGCACGCACTTAGGTGGCAAGCAGTGAATGTGATTTCCTCGCCGACTCGAATGTAATTGCGAGTGCCCGCCCGCCTTATTGATAAGCCTATGTGCCACCTTCCAGCCCCATATACCTCATCATCATCACCCCTCCCAGAGCTGCATTTGCGCCTGTGTTTGGCTGTATTGGTGATTTTCATTGACTTATTCCCATCAGGAGCGTGATGACAACATTTCAAACTTTAGCTGTAGGGCTATAAAAGTACTTTTTCCTAACGGTAATCCGTTTCTTGCTGCCGCCCTACCCCTTGCAAACAGCAGGTGCGGTTATAATGAAGTAATTGGCAACACTTTTCGCATTCAGTTTTGGTTTTGTATGTTTGCGCAGGACTTTTTTGCTTGCTTTCTTTGCATTCGACTGCAGAAAAGTCAACCCAATGCAACACAGCCAAGTCATCATATTTTCACGCAACCTAACCTAGAAGTACACTTAACCTCAAAATTCAAAAAAGGTAAAAAATTGACGAGCTCATGACATGGGCATAACGAGAGGTCCCTGATGTCTCCTACAAAAAAGTGTGAATTGTGTGAAAATGAAATATGCTTATACACACATCCACACACACATACATACATGCATGTGCACATGTATATGTATATGTAAGTATATTTGTAAGTAGGTAAGTGTTCATCAAGTGTGTAGGTATGGTATGGTTCAGTATTAACTCGCCTGTTTGTGGTTGGCTAGCATTTCTTTTAAAAAGCTGTTGAGTTCCTTTTCATTCCAGCGAGTATCCTTGAGCGCTCTCAAGCATGCGTCTATGTACGTATTATTACGCGCGCATGTGTGTGCCTATGCCGGCACGTTAGTTTCCCGCTTTGAGTGCAGCAAATAGGCACTTTTCGCTTGCGACTTGGAGGGCCATTTCAATAGCTGATCGGCCTCTAGCTAAGTTTTCGTCTTATTCCGCTACTTAATGCAGCGCGCATTTTGCGCTTTTTCCCCCTTTTTTTTTTTTGAAGAGTGCTGGCATTTTTTATTTGCGCTGTAAGTTTTTATTTCCAACATCTTAAATAAACTAATTAGCTTTTGTTTACATGTTGCATAATCAACTTTTTTTGCGAAATTAAATTATGCTGCCACTCACTATTTTAGTCGTCATTATATCAACGTCATAGACACATAATCCCATACAAATGGAAAGTAATGGCACAAGCAACTGAATATGCGGCAATGCTCGGCGAGTGCTTTCTTATTGTTTTTGTGTTGTGCTTTATTTTGTATGACCGCTTCAGTGTTTGCGACACTGTGAAATTTCTTTTTAATTAAAAAAAAGAGAAACAAAAAACGGGAAAAAACAAAAAACCAGAATATTGCAATTACAACTCCTTATGTGCGCCTCTTCACACAACATAAGGTCCTTCGACATTTTTTCCACACGTCTCCTTATTTAAGTGAGGGTGTGTTTTTGTGTGCTCATATGTTTGTCTTTTTAATGGAGTGCCTACTTTACTTTGTTCGTCCACCTTGCCACAACAATGCCACACTTCTTCACTCACTATGCATAGATGTGCATGTGTGTGTGTATAATGCATTAGCCTGTGTGTTGTGTGGAATTGAATAAATATGAATATATGAATGGTTGTGTGCGCCTAAAAGTGCACTTTTTGCATTCAAAATTATATAAAAAGCGAAGAAGGCAGGCAGTCCTTTTGAACAACCCAAGTGCCACTGCTTATATGCACTCAGCACACTTGCACACATACACGTGATGTGCACACGTACACATACATACGTGCATATGCATAGTTATCGCCTGCATTTATACATATAATACTTGTCTTCCCATGCTATCACTATCAAGCAAGCTCGTCCGCGCTCACAGTAATTCAGATTGTATGAGCAGAACGGCGAAAGGCCCACATGGAGCGCCGCAGCTCCTTTTATTTTCTGCTCCACTTAGCAGCATTGAGTGTTCAGTTTAGTGTTAAAATATCCACTTTTCTTCATTATTCCGTTTCTTCGCTCTTTTGATCGCTTATTAGCCGACTGTTGTTTACTTTCTTCTAGCAGCCCAGTTACGTGTGCATTCTTCTTTCTACTCCCTTCGCTACTTTCTCTCCAATATTTGTTGCCTTCGCTTCGTGCATTATTGGTGGCAATTTAACCTGAAGCAAACTAAAATGAGCACAAAATATTTATGTGCATGAACGCAAACAGTATTGGAAAAAATTGTGTTAGTCGCAAGTTTGGCAAGGCAAAGAAAAAGCTGCTGTTGATACTTAGGAGACTTTTAGTGTCGTGCTTTGAAAATAAGCTACTTACATACTTTAACTGCTTGACGAGTATTTATTTTCAATTATAGTCAAGTTGAAATTTCCGCTTTATTTCCTGCATTCGTTTTTAAATAGAAAATGCCCCACTTTAGTCAGCGCTTCTAAAAAGGCTTCTCACACAAATAGTTACATGCATACTAGGTTGTTGCATAAGTTTTGTGATTTGATTTTTGTGAACACAATTTTATGGAGTGAAATACGCTTTCTTATTCGGTATATAGTAGTCTCCCTGAACATGAATACACTTCTTCCAACGAGTTTCCAATTTATGAATTCCATCCCTGAAATGAGAATTTGGAAGTGATGCAAAATATGCTGTTATGATCTCATCATTTGATGAAAAACGCTTTCCACGCATGCATTTTTTAGTCTGGAAGCAGCTGGAAGTTATTAGGTGCCAAATCTGGTGTATACGGTGAGTGCTTCAACAAGTCGATTTTTAATTCATGGAATTTAGCCATTGTCAAAATGCTCTTGTGCTTAGTCCTGATGAAAAAGATTTTTTTTCTTTTGCAAACTGTGTATTTTTTCACAAATTTTCTCCTTCAGCTGACCTAAAAGGTTACAATATTATTGAGAATTCATTTTTTCACCAGTTTGCAAGTAATACACAAACAAAATTCCTTTCGCATTCCCATAAACTGATGCTAACAACTCCTTGGCCGATTTGTGGACTCGAACTCGTTTCAGAGCAGAAGAACCAGGTTCACACGACTCTTTAGCCTCTTATTTTAACTTATGATCTTGATGAGAGACCTAAGTCCCATCCAATGTGATGAACACAAAATCCACAGATCCACACAAAATCCACTTTATTCCTTCGAAAACGCTCTAAATGTTGCTGAGAAAGTGCCATTAGAATGTGGTTTTGTTCCACTGCTAAAAAATGCGGCACACAGCTTTTTGAACCCCAATACTTCCGTCAAAATATTGCTCATACTGAGATGCCTAGAACCTCTACTAAATCTCTTTCAGTCATTTGACAATTTTTCAATACGATATCCTAGAATTTTTCTACGATTTCTGGTGTTATTGCTGTTGTTGAATGTCCTTGACGTGGATTCTTGCACGATTACGTTAAAATTCAGCAACCCGCAGTTTTACTGTACTAATTGACGGTGAAAAGTGTGATCAATTTAGAGGTATCGGATTTTAAATTTAAAGAAAACAATGAAAACTCAAAACTCAAATATTATTTTTGCATATAACCATTCATGGCATTTATTTTCTAAAGATAATCCCTTTCAAATATTGGCCGCTACTACGCCGTAATTCCGCGATCCGTTAACACCAATTTTGAATGAGTCGTGGCTTGCTGGAGGACTTCGGTTGGTATCGCGTGAATAACTTTAGTAATGTTAGCTTCCAATGCCTCAATCGAAGCTGGTTTATCCACGATAACATTCGAAACGTGTGATATCACACGATTTTGGTGGTCAATCCACTGGCTCGAGACAAGAGGTTAATTGCTCACCTAAAGGACGACGCAGTAAATCCATTGTTTCACGTGATCTGGGCAAATAGCGCCGTCCGCCGTCTTGTCGGAAGCAAATGTTGTGGAGATCACGGCCTTGAATTTTCGGCATTAAAAAGACGTTTATCATGGCGCGATAGCTTTCGCCTTTCCCAGTCCCATTAGCGCCAGCTTCCACTTTGAAGAAATATGAGTCGAAGATTCCTTCAGCCCATAGGCACCACCAAGCGGTTGTTCCTGAACGGGCTGTTCATGAATGGCTTCGGTTTGCTCTTTAACCCAAATATGCCAATTTTGCTCATTGAAGCAGCCATTAACCCAAAAATGGGCCTCATCGCCCATCATTATAAGTTCGTCTGAGGGTGCGTTGAATACTTTTCACAGAGCGTCGATTTTTGTAATACATTTGTGCGATTTGTAAACGTTGTTGAGGCGTGATGAAATGCCAATGAATACTGAAAAAAGTGCTGTATTTAGTTCGACAGTAGTCAAGCTTGGTCTGTAACAAAACTCCTATTAGAAAAGGTACCTCCAATCTGATCACCCTTTAGACTTTGAACATTCGTCCATAAATTTCCTTTGCATTTAAGGGGACAGATACCTGTAAACGGCCATATTTTCCTGATTTTAATTATTTAAATTGAAGAAGTCAATATATTTTTTTTCAAAATTGGCATACAGTTTATTTATACATTACAATAATATAAATTTTTTTTTATTTTAATCATTTAAAATTGCGGATTTACACTCAATTCTTCCAGGAAGGTCGCAGCGGGGCTTCTCAATCGGCGGGCATTGTAGCATCGGCGTCAGTAACCTGAATACAAAAAACCAAAAATTTTGTTTACTAATGTCATAATTTTTAAATGAATTAAACAAAAATGGAAAAAAATTCGCTGAATAAAATGCTTAAAAGAAAATGAATTTTGGGGCGAATTTTCCTACTATTTTTGCTTCGAAAAATTTTCGATTTGTAAATTCACATAGAAAGT
This sequence comes from Anastrepha fraterculus, assembly GCA_037575425.1. NCBI lineage: Eukaryota > Metazoa > Arthropoda > Insecta > Diptera > Tephritidae > Anastrepha > Anastrepha fraterculus. Next base: position 74,891 of record JAYXIM010037222.1, on the reverse strand, counting down.
AATATCATAAAAAAAGATGCGTACAAGCTTGCAGGGAGATCAGTCAATAACTTTTCGAGTTATCTTGCACGCCAATTCGAAAAATATAGTTTTGAAAAAAAAAATTTTTTTTTCGAAATTTTACAGATATCTGTCCCCTTAAACCTTTCAAAAATAACAATAAATTCAATCACTGCCAAGGCGCATTTATTAAAGGTGATGGCACTAGACCAACAACACTGTTCTGCACGTTTGATTGTCAAAGAAATGTTTTAAAAAACTAGAAAAGAAATAATGAATTCGCCTTGTTTCCTTCTGAGCTGACAACCGCATGGACACGGCGAAATAAAACAAACAACTCAGCTGTTTTACCAACACCACCTTGAATAGATTCGCCTTGATCACTGCACGATACTTGATTTCTTGCATTGTAGAAAATACTGTGACTCGTCATTACTAAGTGGCTTGTAAACAAAGAACGAATTGCCAGATTGAAATGAGTGTACCAACAAAGCAAAAAAAAAAAATGTAGGCTAGTAGCAACGCCCTCTGCCATCGAACCGCAAAACTTATTGAACAACCTAGTACATATGGTATTTCACCACTCCGCATTCATTTCACAGCAACATTTCAAAGAAGTACAACTTTATGCTAAGTCACTGCGGTCTAAAATTTGTTTTCGCTTCTCTGATTGTGTGCATATGGACTTAGTGCATTATTGGATGAGATTAATATGACGTTATTAATAATTTGCAGCTTACTTGTAGCCGTCACACACAAAGACTTCTCACAAAATACCAACAAAGAAATTGGCAATGCTTTGACTTGTAATACTCGTAAGCATTCATATTGTTGCAGCCACACGATTGCAAGAGGCGAAGTGTGGAATACTTACTTTATGCTGTTTTGCCGCTTGGTTGGTTTGTTGCAAAGAATTTTTAATAAATCTCAAATGAACATGAGTCAATCTTCAGGGTGCATGCTCACTCACTTAGACGATAGATTCCAGGCCATTCCACCTCGTTCTTTCATAAATTGCACATGCAGAAATGTCCTAGTCGATGAGGAGCAAAGCTGCACTGAAGTTTGCAATAGAAATATTTGCATTTGCATTTTTGCTTTTTTTTTTTTTGTTCTTGTTTTGTTTTATATCCTTTAAGTATGCAAAGCACTGTGATGAAATGGATTGGCATTGGTTAATGGTTTAGTTGAGAGGCAGGCTTTAATTAGCAAAAGCTTTGCGATTGATAGCAACTTGACTTGAGGGAGGATTTTAATGGGTCTCCTCGAAGAATTCCGCACTGATGTTGAAAATGGATTTCTTTGTTTGCCGCAGATAAATGTGAAGAATGTTCGAGCAGGCACCTGGGAGGCTACATGCCAATGCATTTCGGCCCGGCAATTAGAGAATTAAAAGATAGTTTGAGCAGTAGCAGCATCTGCAATCAAGTAATTGAAATGTGTAAATTGCAGGCGCAGGGCGATTTTAATGGGACGGCGGAATCTAAGCAGGTATTCAAGTGGATAGCAAGGCATGCATCGCTGCCGCTGTCGTAGTGACGAATACGCACAGACGAAATTTTTCGTTGTTATTGTTTCAAAAGTGAATGAAAGCGTCTTAAATTTGAAAAAAAAAATAACGCAGAATAAAATTTAAATGCTGGCATTATTCGCCAAATTTTGAGCTTCGCGAGCACAGCCAAGGTCCAACGAAAGCGTTCGGCATGCGTTGATTGTACTTTTTCCAATTTCGGGTTTTCATCCCCTAGCTATGCGGTAGCGTAATTCTCTCTCTGCCACTTGTTATTATCGCCACAAATGCTTTTAAGTGATATTTATTTACGTTTGCTCCACCACAAACGTCACACACCACAATGTCACGCGCGAAAGCGTAGTCCGATGTCACGTGACGTCGGACCCAGCATTTTTGTTTCGCACTGCGCGGCTTATTGACATCTCCATTGTGTGCAATGTGTCTCCTATAATTGTCAACATTTCACAACAATTCCGACTTGTTCGCAGGCAACGTCGTTCCGCCTTTCTTGTTGCCTGGTCTTTTGCAACCTTTTGTTCTGTTGTTACAGTGTTGACTCGTTTGATAATCGCGCTAATTTCAAGATTTCCCAAAGCTCTCGCTCTTCTTTCATTATGATGGCAACAACAAATTATTGCAGCTGTAATGAATATGAAAACACTGCAGCATGCGCCGCATGGAATGGGGTTTGGTTTGGCATCTGATAGCGCCAACTTTTCCAAACAATAAATATCAAAATCGCGCATCGGCAAGTAGCAATCGTTGCGCTTGTGGGTAATGCTGTTGTTGTATGTCGCACAATGCTGCTGACAGCTTCGATGTCAAATTAAAACCAGCTTTGCGACGACTGTTCGCTGAAGTTCCCCGGAGGCGACGATGGCTAAATTGTTGCTGTTGCTATGATTGCATCTGAGGCTATTGCATTCAATTTCACCAAGAATAATACGGGGATGAGATGCGGCCAAGCTGTCGCAGTTGTCGTTGCGAAAGAATTTTTATTTTAAGCGGTCGCAGATGCTCTAAAATAGGAACATCCAACGAGTCGAGTGTGAGAAAGAGAAGGAGAAAGAGAAAGAGAAGGGGAAAGAGAAGGAGAAAGAGAAATATGAATGCCACAATGGAAGTACGTTGCCAGCGAATAACTACTGCTAAATACAGCAGTTGATGAACTTATAATTCCCCGCTTGCCCCTAAAAGTAGTCAGCACTAGTTATCGCTCATTTATACGTGTCGGTGTCGTTCGAAGCGCACACCTACACAGATAATTATTTAAGGCAAAAGTTCCCCACTCGTAAGTTGTAGAATTTTACAGCTAACTGCCATATCGCTCCATACACAAAAGTCGCAGAACGCCTGTACTACATTATAATCACAGTCCGATTCTGTGCAATTGATAAATGCATCATATAACAGGATTGGATATTCATAGCAATTTAGGTATTCCTTGACAAAAATTAAAATTCTCAATGTAGTTGATTACAGTGGGCGTATTGGCGAGCGTCGTGCTGCTATGTACGCAAGAGACCTCACTTAGCCCTTTACGATCCGAAAGTCTTTCAAGTTTACTTCCACCGAATCCAAGCCATTTTTCATTCCAAGAGAAACTGTACACTAAACTTTGCTAAATCAAGTGCGGAAAAAAATATGTTCGTTTCAGTGAAAATTAGCAAAATATCAAATGTATTTATTTATGGTATACATTAAGGCGCATTTATTAGAGGTGGTGTCACTGGACCAACAACAATGTTTTGAGCGTTTGATTGTCACGGCAAAGTAGAGAACAAAGATTGGATTCGCCTTTTTTTATTTTGTGCTGACGAAACGGCGAAAGAAAAAAACAAATCAGCTGATTTACCGATACCTTCTTTAATAGATTCGCCTAAGTATACACAAATAATTATATACAGGGTAATAGCATAACCATACGATTTAAATTTTATATTTTTTTAGAGTAGGGTACTTTTCGAAGCGTTCTCCAGTATGCGATCGCTGGTTTGCGGGAGCAATAGAATCTTGTTTCGTGTCTTTACTTTTCACTTCAAGCAGTCTTTTGTAGTTCCACTGCGAATGATGTGGAGCTTTTCAAATAGTCATTGCAAAAGTTTTTCAGTATTAGCGCATTTTAGCGATTTTCGTAACCTATGAAATGACTTGCCACAACATTTTACATTTTACTAGTAAATACAGGGTGGCGCAAAAATAATCACCTTATAGGAAGAGTTAGTAACTTATGATTCGCTGGTTTCGAAAGCACCAGGACGCCTAAAAGTGCACTGGCTAGACCAAGTCGTTGACCTGGAAACGATGCACGTAAACAACTGGAGAGAAACAGCAAAAAATTGATAGAAAATTTTGAGTAAAGCTAAAGCTCACCCCAAGCTGTCAGGCTGCCTGATGATGATCGGAAGATTTGTAATTCCTGCAAATGGCGTCGTACGTCACTCATATTTGACACTTGTGAACTAGACAGCTGCGGTGAACAAACAAACAAGCCACGGGGCGCGTAAAGGTCAAAATAAAGATGTACATCGCTCAATATAATTTTTAGTTTTAGTGAAAAAGTTATGCGAAAACAATATAAAAAAAAAAAAAAAAATAAATAATTGGCGCGTACACTTCTGTTAGGTGTTTGGCCGAGCTCCTCCTCCTATTTGTGGTGTGCGTGTTGATGTTGTTCCACAAATGGAGGGACCTACAGTTTCAAGCCGACTCCGAACGGCAGATATTTTTATGAGGAGCTTTTTCATGGCAGAAATACACTCGGAGGTTTGCCATTGCCTAAAACAATATAGTATGATTAATTTTGCGCCACCTTGTATCGGCTGCTTTTTTAGCTGCATGAGAACTATCGATATCGATAACTTTGATTGGACAGCTGAGAATTACAAACTGTGTTGACATGTAAAACTGTTCGCGAAGTTCACATCGCCGAAATCTCAGCCTATTGGCCTTTGTCCTTCGACTACGTGGAAAATTTTATGCAAAGATCTTGGCTTACGTTCCTATAAAATGCAGCTCGTGCAAGCATTCAAAGGAAATGGATTTCGTTTGCTGATTGGGCTCCAAGTCAAAAATTACTGATCGAATGGACCCTGTAACTCATTGCCATGACCGATATAAGACGGATATCATATTAAAAAAAGAAATGCCAAGAAATTTTCTACCAGATTATAATAAAATTAAAAATTCATTTCAACAATATTTCTGTATTGTCATTTTAAGGCGGCCGCCATAGCCGAATAGATTGGTGCGTGACTACCATTCAGAAGTGCATAGGTGCAAATCTCCGTGCATGAAACACAAAATGATGGAACAAGTTTTTTCTAATAGCGATCGCCCCCGGCAGTCCATGGCAAAGATCCGAGTGTATTTCTGCCACGAAAAAACTACTCATAAAAACCAACTACCGTTCGGAATCGGCTTAAGACTGCAGGTCCCTTAATTTGTGGAAAAACATCAAGACGCACCACAAATAGGAGCGAGAGCTCGATTAAATACCCAAGCGAAGGGTGTAAGCGCTAATTATATGTATGTATATTTATCATTTTCATTTCTCAAGCTCTTGAAAAAACACCCGATATAACAACACTAGAGTGGTAATAAAAATTAAATGGTTTTTGTCGCTATAAACGCAACAAAGTACCTGCTGTCAACACACAAAGAGTGTTCTTGGACGATATGTCAGTGTTGACAACCAACAATTCGAAGTTGTGAAGGACTTTGTCTATGTTGGGACCAGCATTAACAACAGAAATGATGTCAGCTTATAGATAAAACGGAGAACAGCTCTTGCCAACAGGTGTTACTTTGTGCTCAGTAGGCAATTGAGTAGTAGAGCACTCTCTCGAAGCACCAAACTGACACTCTACAAACTTTGTTAAGGGTTTATTAGTTTTGCGGTTAGAAATGGCATTTTCCACCACAGCTTAGCAGAATTTTCATTCGGTTCTTATTTTTTTTAAGTGTACAAAACGAGCAAAGAGAATATTTTGCTTTCCCTTTGCGTGTTTTGTACATTTACAAAAAATTAAGAACCGAAAATTCTGCTAAGCTGTGGGTGCCAAAGCTGTGGTGGAAAATGCCATTTCTAACCAAGTCTCTGCAAAACGCTAAATTTGAGCCAAATTCTTCATCTGTATATTCTGGTAATAATTTACATTTTCATATGCGCACTGCCTGCCATTAATCGACTTGACCGTATAGATGCATATGTATGTGTGATGTGCGCCGTAGATTGAAATTTTATCCCATAGCATTTACTTTAACTAGCATTTACTGCCAATACTAAAATTTTCCATCACTTACAGAGAATTCTACTACATCCAAATGGAGAAGTACGCGCGTCAGGCGGTTACCGAGGGCGTGAAGTGCGCCGATGAGCTACATGTTGGCGGTGACAGTGAGCTTTATCGTGTTCTGAATCTGCATTACAATCGCAATAACCACATTGAGGTATATATTTAAATATATGTATGTATGTATATATAGGGTGAGCCATGTAAAATTTGCTTTTTGAATCGGCTTAAAAAAAAAACTAATCAATATTTTTTCAAAATTTTTCTTTTATTTTGAAGATTAAACATTTTCATTTATGAATGAAAAATAGTATCGTTCAAATGACTGCCACGACTGGCTTTACAGTAAGCCATTCGATTAACCTAATTTTTAAGCACATTTTCGATTGCTTGGGCTCCAATGTCATGAATGGCAACTTCGATTTCGTGTTTTAAAGCATCAATCGTCTCTGGATAGTTCGCATAGCATTTGACCTTAACGGTTCTCCACAAAAAATAGTCCAACGGGCTTAAATCACAGCTCCGAGGCGGCCAATTGATATCGGAATTCAAAAACGGTAGCCAAAAGTTCGAGTGTTACTTTGGCAGTGTGACAAGTTGCACCGTCCTGTTGAAACCAAATGTCGTCCATGTCATCCTCTTCAATTTTTAGAAACAACTCGTTGAGCATGTCACGGTAACGCTCGCCATTTACTGTAACCGCGGCTCCTCGCTCATTTTCGAATAAAAATGGCCCGATGATGCCGCCAGACCAAAAACCGCACGAAACAGTGACTCGTTGTGGATGCATTTGCTTCTCTACAGTAACGTGTGAATTTTCTGAGCCCCAAATCCGACAATTTTGCTTATTGACGTAGCCACCGATGTGAAAATCAGAAAAGAAGAAGAAGACTCACCACTTTGGAAATATTTTTTCAATATTTCCCAATTTTGTTCAAGCGTATAGCGTCCCATTTCGTAAATGTCAAACCTTTAAGTAAATTATGAACACATTTGACATGTAAATTGTTCAAAAAGCAAACGCTATATGGCCCACCCTGACACGCATACACTTTCATATTGGCATAATTTTAATTATTTAGAAATACTTGGAACTTTTATTAAATTTCTTCATGTTTCGATTTTTATTTTTCGTTTTTCGTTTTGCTAGGTACCACAAAACTTCCGCTTTGTTGTCGAACAAACGTTGCGCGAATTCTATCGCGCCATCCAAGGCGGCAAGGATACCGAACAATCGTGGAAGAAAGCAATATATAAGGTCATCTCCCGTATGGACGATCCAGTGCCCGAATATTTTAAGTCACCCAACTTTTTGGAACAATTAGAATAAGAGGAAAGTGAACGCAATCGCGTTATTCACATGCTTCGTACAAATTTGAAACGCAAATCTAAATCAAGTAAATCTTCGAAAGTTATAACAGCAGGAACAACAACAACAGCAGCAGCAGCAGCAACAGCATTAACTAGGCATGCAGCATCAGCACCGATGGCGGCAGCATTAACAAAAACCGCAGTTATAGCTACAACAACAACAGCTACACCAACAACCGAAGTAGCGAACTTAGCCAGCGCAGCCCTAAACGAAACATACCAACAAAATTTGGCGAGCATAAATTAAGTTGAAGCCACTTGTATTAATTCCTGGCCCTTATGATTTACAACTTTTTTTAATTCGGATGTAAAATAGGTAGAACCTTTTAGACATCGCAGAATTTTGAAAAATAGTCGAAGTTAGAAGGCTTGCAGCCAAAAATGTACAAAACAATCATTGAGAGAAATTTTAACAAGACAAAATTTAGAATCGAGACAAAACACAATAACGAAAAACGACAGCAAAAAACACTTCGGATCGTGGCACAAGTACACATACATATTTAGATTCACATTTGAAAACATATTTTTGGTAAGGCTTGGGACTCATGCCAGGTTTTCCAGCCAACCAAAATAATATTCGAAAGATGTGTGTGATTCAAAAGAGTTACATACATACATATAAAATTTATATATAAAATTTCTGACGAAAACCAAAAATACGACGTATATGACAAAAACATTTCGACAATACAAAAAAGATGATTTGTTGACCAAAAGGTAATTTTGATGCTACAGGCAAATCCTTAACTTCGCAAATGTTTATATATCTTTGACTCATAAATTCACTTGCACAACGCGCATTGCGTTCACAAAAAAAAACCAAAAAAAAACACATACGAAATACGAAATACGAAAAGCAAACAGTTTCAAAGAGCAAACGATAAGGTCCTACTTGTTAAACGATTGTGGGTATTTTACAAATTATTTGAAAAAGACGAGCACCAAAAAAAAAAAAAATATCCAGCTTTATTTTATTACGAAATATTCACAACACTAATCGTGCATGACACACTCGCATTCTTTCGGTGGATGGCACTACGACTCTAGCAATAGCAGAAGCAACGTGTCTCTCAAAATTAAATTACTCACACACACATACAACTAACCATATGCACATACACGTTCTATACATAGCAACAACTGCCTTATGTGATGAAAATCGGAAATTGTGGGCCCTTGGATTCACAAATAAATAGAAGTGTAAATGAAAATCAAAAGAAAAACCCAGAAATAAATTCGCACTCATACCCGAGAGTGTAAACTGCAACTGCTAGAAAAGAGAGGTCAGAGAACAGTTCTAAAAGCACAACCATGCGTAGAGATAACTGTACGTTGAACATGCTCTACATGCATATGTATATATATATGAAGTTTAATACAAACATACAATAAGACTATGAATTTAAAAATATTTAAAAAACATCTAAGAACTCTACAACTGCATTAACAATAATTTGACAAAACTATTAAATAGAACTCAGTTTACAAACACAAACCCATACAGACACACAAACGCCCATAAACACATAAGCATGAAACTGACATGCATGGTTGGAAATTGCAGGGTCGCTTTTTGAAAATAACTCCTATTTGTGCAGATCTCTTTTGTTTTTTTGTTTTTTTTTCTTGCTTGGAACAAAGGGAAGTAGCCCGTTACGCCTGCGTAGAAAATGAGTATCAAGAGAGCTAAAATTGAAATGTGCTTACATAAGAAATACTTTAAAAGAGCAATGAATTTTGAATAGGCGCATTTCAGCGTGAAACTGAAATATGTACGAGCTGGCGCAAAATTAATCATTCACTTTTTTGTTTTTGAATAACTTTTTTACTAAATCAAAAAACAAGATTTTGGAAGTGGTAAATTTTCAATATGCGCATTTCAGCGTGAAACTGAAATATGTACGAGATGGCGCAAAATTAATCATTCACTTTTTTGTTTTTGAATAACTTTTTTACTAAATCAAAAAACAAGATTTTGAAAGTGGTAAATTTTCAATATGCGCATTTCAGCTTGGAACGGAAGTATGTACGAGCTGGCGCAAAATTAATCATCCACTTTTTTGTTTTTGAATAACTTTTTTACTTAATCAAAAAACAAGACTTTGAAAGTGGTAAATTTTCTATATGCGCATTTCAGCTTGGAACGGAAGTATGTACGAGCTGGCGCAAAATTACTCATTCAATGGTTTTTTTTAATAACGTTTTTAGTAAATAAAAAAAAAGAGTTTCAGCGACGTAAATCTTTATTTTGACAGCTGTCTAGTTCACAAGCGTCAAATATGATTGACGTACAACAGAATGATTAATTTTGCGCCACCTTGTACATTCACGCTAAAAAGCTATGTCAAAAAATATTTATGTTTTTAGCATTGTGCCTAAAATAGATTTCATTTCGAGCTCTCATAAAAAAGGTTACTCTTGGTCATTCGTTTCAAACACCTTTTTTCGAAAAATTGTTGTTATTCTCATGAATATGGAATATTCTCGTTTCTTCAAATTCTAAGTTAGGCTACACATATCAGGTTACACTTACACACATATACGAGTACATGCTTATTAACAAAAACAAACAAAAACACGCTTCCTTGAGACGCTTGAAAAACCTAAACTTCGGCGCTTTTACGATATTCAAAAAATTAAAAAAAAAACACAAAAGGAAATTTACTTGAAGTGCTTTTTAAGCGTTCTTTTTTATCTATAATTTGCATATTATTTTTTAATAATAAATTTTTTTGGAAAAGCTAAAAAAATGCATGCAAAATTTCGTGTGTTGCCATTTTTGTGCTCATTTTTTCTCTTGTATTACATAAAAGTGCAGTTGATGCTTTGAAATGACTTTGTTTGCAAACTCCCACACGCACCGAAACCTAAGCTAACCGTCACCATCACCACGCTCTAAGTACTTCTAGGTAGTATGACAACCCAAATTACACGTTACACTAGTCTTTTTTTCTTATATGTATGTAGTTAGTTTTAAATTTAATACACGTCTTCATTTATTCGTAATATTTTTAATTGTTTAAGATGTAAATAATTATTTAAAAAAATATTTTCTTATAAAATTAAGTTTTCGAACACTTGCCTTTAATTTAACAATCAACACATTGTATAAAGTATTATTTATTCAATTAAGCCAAATATATAATATAAATTCAATTTACATGGTTTTTTATTTATTTCAAACACTTACAACAAACACAAAACAACTAAACAACACAAATTCTCAGCGTCTTATAAATGGCACTAACACTTGGGGGAAAAAAGTGGGTTCAGAGGCATATCTGGTGGTTTTTGCCGATGACAAAATAAATGCCAAGCACAATTTTCAGAAACCTTATTTTCACTTGCAAGCAATGCATAAATTTTGGTGTGACAGGACCATTTTTAAAGAAAAAAATGGAAACTCATGACACGCAAGCAAACTTTCTAAAAGGCCTTTTCGGGTGTATTTTTTAAAGCGCAATTTCCAAAAACTTTATAATGTGAGTTCTAGAAGTAGAAGCCTGCAAAAAGAGTAAAAGAGGAAAAAGAAAGAGAGAAAAAGAGAAAAGAAAAGAAAAAATCACAGTGTGCACAGAGAGCCAGACATTGAAAACAATGCTTATTTGACAATTTGTGTGTGAACTGATTTAAATGTGTTAGTTATTTGCATTATTACTGCAATAAAATTTTATTCCATTAGTCTCTATTCACACAGGGAAACCTTTAAAAGGGAAACATTTTGTTCAAGCGATGCTTTTGTTTTCCGCTTTGTGCTTTTTATTCGTATTGTCAAACTGAAAGAAATAAACAAAAAACAAAAAAAAACAAACGCAAAAACAACTGATGTTGCCGAAAACAATTTTGTCCGTGTGACCGCGAAAGAATTATCAAAAGAGAATTTCCAGTGTCTCCCTTCCAAATGTCTCTGTGTGTAAATCGGGACTTAAACTTAATGAAAATTCCCAACCAATGCATTTAAACGAGTTGCCAAATAAGCAGTTTTTATTTTAGCTACTTTTGACTAACTGCAAACACTGTGGAAAAAACTAAAGTGCAGTACTGATACTTTTTCAAAAATTATCATTTCAAATTGAAAATTAACCAACTTCGCCTTGACAATACTGAGCGCATGGCTTTAAAGAACTAATTTTCACTTCTTTTCTTAAATTCTTCCTCTTGATTGGCGTGATAACCGCTTACGCGATTTTGGCCGAGTTCAACAAAGCGCGTCAGTAATTTCTTTCTTGTTTTGTTGTTGTTGTAGCAGCATAAACATTCCCCGTTCATATACGAGGAATGATGCTGGAGTGACAGTCCTTGGCCGGATAAAATCCGGGTTGTTCCGGTTACGCAGAACCGACTGTCGTGGGAAAGGTAATTTCTTTCTCGTAACCGACGCCAGTTGGAGACACCAAGTGAAGCCAAGTCCTTTTCCAGCTGATCTTTCCAACACAGAGGCGGCCTTCCTCTTCCTCTGCTACCACCTGCTGGTACTGCATCGAATACCTTCAGAGCCGGCACGTTTGTATCCATTCCGATGTCATGACCCAGCCAACGCCGCCGCTGGATCTTTACTTCTTTTCTTTCTTTATTTCTTTCTTTTCACCAAATCAATGCACACAAATATTGTAAAATCGCCGAATTCTCACAAACACAACACAGAAAGCTCGATGGCAAAAACTGACTACAGACACACGCAGCGACTCAGCCTGCAAGTGAAGGCGCGGAATTTTTTGAATTACACATACATACACACATACGTATTTGGTAGTACATTTTGCAAAGCACACACACTTTTGCACCGGTGCGTCAGATTACTTCATTTGTCTTTAGTTATTAGAATTTTAGATTTTTGCAAAACTTTGCAAATGCATTTGGAAGCCTCCAAATATGAGCGAGTCAAAAGCTAATTTAAAAAGTATGCGGAAATTTGAAGATTAGTTACGCATACAACCAACTGCTTGAACCATGAAAAACAACACGAATGTTTATGATTTTTTGTGATTTCATTTCTATGTTAAGTTTCATTCCGAAATTTGTAGATGTGAGTTTTTTTTCTTTTTTTTTTTTTGTACTCCGTTGCAGTGACAAAAATCGAATCTCATTCGTTAATTGTTAATGCCTTTACTAAATTGATAAATTAAGAACAAAAAAAATTAAAAAAATATTTGGCTTAAAAAATGTATTAAAAAAAAAATTTACTACAAATGTAACTGATTTTGTGATAAATTCGAGGAGCACCCATTATTGTTTCGGAACAAACCAATGTAAGCGTCTTGCGGAGTTATTCCGGATTGCAGCTCCTGGACGCTTATACAAAATTCCTTTGTAAGAAAATAGTTAATTAAAATTTGGAAAACACTATGTTAAAAAAAACTATTAATAACGAAAGCGTTTAGGAAATTTTAAGGCATTTTAACAATAAACGTTAGGGAGACAAAAAAAATAAAACAATATATAGTTCATAGAATGTTTGGATAAAACTTTAGGCAAAATTTATGTAAGATATAATTTGAAAACATGACAAAATTATCGAAAATTCCTAAATTCAAAATTACTGCAATTATAGCAAGAAATCATTACCGTAAAATATGTACACAAATTTCTTGGTGAATTTTCATTTACTTTAATTCACGGTACTACTTTAAGTTGTTGAATTAGTTTACTTTAAAATACGTTTTACGAAGTTTAATGTTTTGAAAAAAAGTCTCAAAATGAAATTTTCAAAATATGAACGAAAATTTGAAAAACAAAAATACATAAATTACAGAATTCATTTTCGTTGCGAAATAGAAGCTCAACTTGAAAGTTGTCAAACGCATTAAACCTAACCTAAACCAGTACAAAAATGGGTACACACACATACACAGATATATACACACATATATGTACATATATACAGAAGTTGAGCGAATTGAGGCTTAAAATGCTTTTCGCAGTTCAACCGAATTATACGCCCGCAACATTTCATGCGTACATACCCATTTTTATTAAAATATATTAATTACTTGCATACTAACTATACCACTATATACAGGAACACTCTATATGCGTACATACATACATACATGAATACATACATAAAACCTAAAACATTAAGTTACTTAACTAAATTATGCTTACTTTATAAGTTAATTACGAAAAACAAAACTAAATATACAACAAAAACAAACAAAATATATAAAACAATACAAGAAAACAAGAAAACAAATACAATAAATACAACAACAAAAAATTTGGCTATTTTCTATTCATTTTGGTTTCACTATTTTGTTTTGAAATTCTCTACGTGAGTACACACTTTTCTCAATGCATTGCTTACACCACCACCACCACAGAGCAAGAAGCTGTGGTGAATTTTCTAGTATTCGGAACACTTCGCCTGATATCATATATTGGCAGCGGAGTTCGGTTAACATTGGCATCATGCAGACTACACAGAAAAATCAACAACTATCCGCTACAAAACGAATTAAGGTACTCGTATTGCCGATGTATGCACATACCTACACACCTACATATACCAACATACATACATGCCAACAATCATACATATGCATGTATATGAGTCTCTATCTCTAGCGAATAGCACCCAAGGATGTTAGATTTACCAGGTGTGCTCTTTAACTATAGCGAAAAAGAAAATTGTGAGGGGAACTTCGGCTGCCACATGACTTCGGAGATTCGGCAGCCGACTTCTGCACGATCATTTCACACACATTCACACACGCATTCAATCACTCGTTGTTCACACGGCAACGAAGCAACATGAGTGAAAAATGTGTTGATTATCATCGTATAACTCCATCGCAATCTCAGTTTTTTTTTTGTAAACACATTGCAAGTGGCGTCAGCCCATCAGCTGACTCTGTCGAATTCGCACAGCGCCGCTTAATGATCTGTTAAAGTGCACAGCTCTAAAAATCTTTTCACCATGAATAGCATCTGGCTAGACATTTCCACATCAGATGCGTATGCACATTACAGTTGCTACCAACCTTTTTACGGTACAAACACTTAAGAATTTTGCACATTTTTAGGCACACAAATTGCTTTATTTTTCATGTAAAATTTTGGAGCTCTTAAAAACAAATAAATCACAAACTCGAAATCATTAAGTACAGAAAAGAAAGAAAAGAAAAAACAACAATCGTTTGTGAAATTTTAAATGCAATAGCCCATAACATTAGTGTATCATTTAGGAGCAACTCGAAATGTGTGAAGTACTTTTACGCGTAACTGTAGCGAAAGTGGCTCAGTTGATGTGTGATGCGTTTCATACTATTTCGAAGTTATATTGCTTTTGGAACGTAGGTTCTTTACCTTATCTAATTGTAGTCAGAAGAAATACGTGGTACTTTTCTTGAGACATGTTTTGGTACTCATTTGGTACTTGTGCTTTGAAGCCCTATGTCGCACCGGGGGCGACAGGAATTGAGAAGAAGAAGAATTTGATACTTGGTTGCATTGAGTAGACGTTTTTGAAACCAATTTATCTTCTAAGAAGCTCCACATTCATAGCAGTGCAGTTTATATTAAGCAGAAATGTGTGAAGCACTCGAATTGAAGCGTTTACTAAATTTTTACTCTGCACTCTCATAGCAGTGCAGTTTACACTAGAAAGAAATTTGTGAAAGACGTAAATAGCAGCGTATACCAAATTTTTACTCCAAGGCACTAAATTTTTTATAACCCAACATTACCAATCGCAGGGCATAGCCACACTTTATTTTATATGAAAACACTTAAACTTTTTAGGCCAGCAAAAAACTTAATTCAAATTTGAAATCTTTGGACCACAAAAAAATGTTCTGTTGGCAACTGTTTTGAAAGTTCATTAACCACAAATATTGGCAAACCTAGCGAACAGCGGCATATGCGTAAGTAGAAATCAACAGCGGCAGCAGACACAAGCACGTGGGCAGAGAGCAGGTTTTCGTAAGTGCCGCGCATAGGATCGACATACATACCAACATACCATACATAATTCAAACACAGGTTGCTTTAAACCAGAAAAGTACTTTTATATTGATTACAAATAGACAAATAGCAAAACCATGCAATGACTACCGACTACCGCGTATTACCGCATATGCAGACAGCAGTGAGTGCAGTGCTGCTACAGAGGGGCTGGGCAGCCCCACTATTAACGAATATGACAAGTAACATAAACAATTTAATATCAAGAAAATAGCTGCAAACATAGCATTCAATATACATACTTACTCGTACATACACTCACAACTGATTACTAACTACATATATTCATTACCTAATTGGCCACCTTGTACATACAAAGAAAAATAGAAGACATAAAATAAGAAAGTATAAAAAATGAAGAAATCAACAAATAAACAATTAAACAAATAACAACATACAAAAATCGGAATATAATAACATTATAAATGGCCTAGAATGGAAATTTTTTTTACCAGGAGAATTGGGAGACTAAAGAGTATGAAAACAAACGATACAGTATTGTATTAGCTACATTTTTATATAAACTGAAATCATCCCACATCCACCAATACCCCTGAAATCCCACTCAATATCCATTCAACATACTTACAAATAACCATTTAATACCGTAAAGTTAGCAACTAGTAAAAAAAACGATGATTGATAAGCAAATTATAAACACATAAATAAGATAAAACCAAAAACCAAAAGCAACACTGGGAAACTTCGCCGATCTGTGATAATTGTGCAACACAAACAGTTTCAAAGTTATTTCATACATTTTCGGAAAAGTAGTCAGAGTGCGTATATATCATATAAACTGAGAATTGTCAATAGGGTCAAACCAAATAATCCAATTATTTGCAGTTCTCAAATTTTGGCAATGGAAACTATTTCGATACAAAAATGCGAAACATATTTTGTACACACAAATGTAAATATGCGCAAATTTTAATGAAATTCTTAAGTATTCTGCAATTATTTCAATTATTGTTAAACATCTTGAGTTACATAAAGTCTGATCACATGAAAGATAAGCGAAAACAAAAAAAGAAATAAATAAAAAAGAAATCAAACCAAAAACTATAAATCAAAAACTGACACATAAATAGATAAACCAAAGTCTCGTTAGTAAAAAAGTATAAAATAAAAAGTGAAAAATTGCGTTTTTTTAGTAGCAAACGCGATTCGTTTCAAAATTGAACTTCTTTGGCGCACCCACACACAATTCCGGACAATCGGACAATGAAATTGAAATTGAAATGATAAAATGTGTGGAATTTTTATCACTTATTTGGCAAAAGTAAAACAAAATCCACTAATAAATCAAAAGGGAAGACTAGAAAGCAAATATCTATGAAAAGAAAAGTTATGGGACTACGAACTAGTCCATTCTCAGTTCAAACAGCAATAGTGAGACGCAGTGCATTCAGCAACTGCGCTGCGCGCTCAAACCGGAATCAGTTTTGTGAAAAAAGTCATTTTTTTTTACATTTTAGTTCTTATCGACTGTGCGTTGCACTGATCGAGCATTACGCATCCTTTTTTGAAATTATGTACAAACAGAAAAATTTTCATTTAACAAAAACAACTTAATAATAAAAAAGATAAAATTATAAAAATATCAAAATTCAAAAGCGCTAAGTGACGGATGCTGTTGGGGCCTAACTGGCATATTAACTTAACTAACTTTTGCGTTGCTACGAGTATTTCGTGATTACGGTAATTTGATGAACTCTTTTGCATATTTCACGTGTTGATTTTAACTTGGCTTGCTTGGCTTAATGTTTCTTTGAAAACTTAGAAATTGGAAATTCTAAACTTAAAAATGTTTTTATATTTTTTGAATTTTAATTATTATTATTGTATTATTATTGAGTTAATTTATCTATCACTTCCTAAGATATAAATAATTTTTGCATTTATTTTACGAATTAGTTAAAAACTTTTATATATTTTTTGAATTTTTATTATTTTTGACAATTTAATATTATTAGTGAATTATTATTAACTATCAATTCCTTGCATTCAAAAAATGTTTGCATTTATTTTACAAATTACTTAAAAACTTTTATATATTTTTTGAATTTTTATTATTTTTGAAAATTTAATATTATTAGTGAATTATTATTAACTATCAATTCCTGAGTTTCAAATAATTTTTGCATTTATTTTACAAATTACTTAAAAACTTTTATATATTTTTTGAATTTTTATTATTTTTGAAAATTTAATATTATTAGTGAATTATTATTAACTATCAATTCCTTAGTTTAAAAAATTTTTTGCATTTATTTTCTAAATTATTTAAAAACTTTTATATATTTTTTGAATTATTATAATTTTTGAAAATTTATTACTATTAGTGAATTATTATTAACTATGAATTCCTTAGTTTAAAAAAATTTTTGCATTTATTTTTTAAATTATTTACCTCTGAAAATCTAGTTTTCTTTCAACGCCCCGCTCATCCGCGCTAGCATAACCTACATAAATTGTGGAAAAATGGTATTTCGGCTGCAAAACAAATTCGAAATTCAATTGATATATATTCATAAAACTCAAAATAAGAAAATCAAAAAGTTGCACAAAGCACCAAAAAAAACAAACAAAACAAAACACAAAAACCACGCCATAATAATAAACGACAACAACAGAAAAATGAAGAGGAACCACTACACTTAAATCGTTGAAGTTGAAGTTAAACAGAAATCGAATAATTATAATAATCGTAATTGGAACAGCAACATAACAACAAAAACAGCAAAGCATCCAAATAAACCAATAATGCCAATTTTCTGAATTTATTTTAAGACAACAATAGCCCAGGGGAACATTCACAACTCGAATGTGATATTTTTCTTTTTCTCAGCAAAATAATTAATATATTTACAAAGCAAGTAACAACAACATTTATGCAACTTAGAAACAAATCACCATATAAAATTGTTTAGCTAAACCAATAACAACAAAGTTGATGACAATACACAGCAACCGCAATTTGAACTTCCACAATTGTTGGCAGCACTCGCGCCAATGATGTCCAGTTGCTGCCACATAGAGGCCAAGTTCACTCAATTGAAATTTTTTATTTCACCGTTACTCCATCCTAATTTGTAGTTTTATCATAGCGTGGTAAAGTGATATTTAACTAGACCAGTAAATATATAAATGAAATATCGTTTGCACTTTACCACAGCAGCAAACATTTCATATACAACATAACTGCAAAGCAAAGAAAAGAAACAAAAGAAAAAAAAATAAACAAAATACAGAAAAAAATTAAGTAAAAAATATTTAAAAAAGAAAATAAAATATTAATAGACTTAAACAAACGAACTATGGATTTGGGTCTTGGATCTGGGTCCATGGGAATACTGTGCCATTTTAGTTGCAATAGTGAAGAATGTCGTACAGTGGACAGTTGGGGGCTTTTCCTTGAACGCTGCTGGCGGCATTTCAAAACCGGAATAATTTATAGTACAATTTTAAAAAAATATCAACATAAAGTTTTATAAAACAATTTATATTTTTATACTAAACGAACAAAGAGCTTTCGTGCTCAGCAAAGAAAAACGAAATAGAAATAATTTACGAATGCCTACGATGGGGTTAAACGAGGTTAAGATGTGATGGGGGAGCAAGCCATTGATAACTTAAATGAAGAACAATAATCAAATATATATATATATATATAATATATGTATACGAAATCAAGTTAAAAACTATATATTTCATTTACAATTAGTTTTGAGTTTTTTATCACAACAACAACAACTTTTTCCTATTTTGATTTCGCCTTTGAAAAGGCATGAAAAACGTGCTTGAAAATGCCGCACTGCTGAAGCAGAACTTGGATTGCAAATGGAAGCGAAAGTGAAATTTAGTAGAGAATTTTAGATTACAATAAAACAGATTTGCAAGAAATCCGTATGAAGGGAAGATTTTAAAAGATTAATTCAAAAAATTCGCAAGCAAATAAAATCCATGCCTAGCCTGCAATCAATTTCCAAGTCACATGCGGCAGCAAGAAAACCAACTTCAATACCAGCAAAAAATAAGTGATAAAAACGCTGTTAATTGTATAGATTTTAAAGGAGTCAGTTTTATTTTCTCATGTTTCACAATCGATTCAAAATTGATAAATAGTACATCGTATAGTTGCGCGCAAAAATTGGCAATTTTTCGGTTTTACTCAACGTTCGTGTCTTGTGGCAATTGTGGCGACAAAAAGCATATAATTTCCAGTTAACCAAGTTGCCAACAAATTTTAATACAACGGCAACACCACAAACATTTTGAACAAATATCTGATTTCCCGCTTAAGTTAATGTACAAACACTTGTAATGTACATGCAAATATAAGTATTTTAGTTCAATGCAGTGGTGTACGCGGGCGGCAAGACAACTACCAACGCTTGCGCTCTCTCTCTCTCAAGGCTTATGAACAACTCCGAAGCAATCGTAAACAGCAAAGTTGCAGCAATTTTTTGGTTTACACAAACATATAAATGAAATAGCAATAAACTGATAAGAATGATGAAAGGTAAATTATACAATGCAATAGCCCAGTGACTTATATATAATTTTTACGAGAAAGTGCACAAGAGACAGCGGCAAACGAGGTTGCTCATACGCCGTGTGCGCACCGCAAACGTCGCTAGTCTACATGCACTACAACAGGTACAAACTACATAAACCAAATAAAATTGGCAATGATAAATTTTTTCCACGTAAATCTTTTGCTGTTCTTACGATCTGCGCCGGAACTCATAGCCAGCAAATAAGAGCAGCCCACTTACCGCCCGTGGTCAACCCACATGCACACAACAAACGTCTGGCACGAATCACAGCCAATGAAATTACCGCAATAGTACAATCACAGTGTATTTATAGTAACAAAATAAAGAAATAAGAATATAAAAATGCAATAGATCAGTGATGTTTTTAACACAGAACAAGTTTTAGTTGAATTGTTGCCACACTTGTGCATGAGCGAGCTTTGCGAAAAATTGCCGACTCGAAAGTGAAATTCGCAAACCTAAGTGTTCAGAATTTGCCAAATATAATTGGATATGTTACCAAAAATATAGTAGAAGCAAACGAAAAACGCAATGAAATACAAGCCGCAATGGAATGCAAGCTTGCCAATAGCAAAGCTTCAAATTGGAAGTAGAAGCCGACGCTAGAAGTGCGCGTCGTATTGGAGAATTATTGGATATGATCGATGATAATTTTTGGTTGAAACATATTTAACGCTCCTTTGCGATAATGAAGGTAGTCTTATTCAAAGATTTACACAATTCGCAAAACGTAACATGACAAATTGTGTAAGCATAATTAACGAAACAATTGAAAATTACATAAATAAACATTATCTATATTATATACAGAGACTGCAAACAAATGTGATCAGATATTTTAATAGTTTATGTATAAAAACAAAGAAAATAAAGTAATACAGCAAAAAAAGTAAAACATTAAACAAAATGAAACCAAATAAAAGCAACTAAATGTTAAATAAATTAGCATAACAAACATCGTACAAGTGTACATACATATATTGAAATAGGATGCCAAAAGGGAATGTTGAACCTAAAACAAAAAAATCAAAATATTCTATATTTCAATAAAACCACATGTGAGCAAGAATACACTTGAGTACACGTAAACTAAGTCAATATTAACATATAAGTGAGCCAATTAGAAGATTTTGCATATATTTTACAATAGCATAACGAAGGCGGTGCTCAATTCGTTGCATACTTTACAGCGCGCCAACGCTGTGGTATGCACGAGCGCCGAGTTTTACCAATTCATTTTACAATAACGAACGGTGGCTTGTGCGCTTGTGCGTCACTGCACGCAGGTGCGAGCCGGCGTGCTTCAAGTGACAAGCGGCCACAGGCGCCGCAGCGAAGCCAGGATGATCGCAGCTGGCCTCAAAGCCATCCAATGAATAAACGAGGCCAGCCATTGATCAACAGTTACAACAATCATATTTCTTTCCAATGCAGTATAGTTTAATTAACACAACAGCAAAAGCTTTATGTTCGAATTTTCCAATGCAAACGTTTCTTGAGTTGAAACTAAAAGTAAAAAACAATTATTGTTAATATTGAAAGAGGTTTCTGAAAGGGGAGGCAAATGCTTACATGCGAATATGGCAGGCTGGCTTTGGATAAACGAATTCTTAGAGTTGCAAGTGAAAGCTTGCGCTTGCCTGGCAAGGCCGTAATTTGCAACTGATTCTATGGAATATTTCTATTTCTAAATTAAATGCTAAATTAAATTCCTCTTCATGAAAATCAGAGTTGTCTAAAAAATTCTGCCAGCACTTTCCCAAACGAAAAGCTATCAAAGCAAATGAAGAAAAAAGCAAATCAAATAAAAGAAGCCGGTAATTAATTTTTTGCAAAGAATCGTTTGAGTTTACATTTACAATGAGTTAATACAACAAAACTATTGGCCCTTAACGATTTTTTGTTTGAAATAAGGAGATTTATATTGAAAAATTAATCAATGAATTATTTCCAACAATAGTGCCGAAATATTTCTATAAAGAATATTATTATAAAATAAGCATTTTTATAAGATTAATGTGTAATTAAAGAAATTAGCAAGATCAATCAAATAAAAAACCCAAATAGAAGCAAAAACAAAAAGCAAAACAACAGAGAAACATAAATAAAAAAATTGAAAATTTAATATGCAAACTGCAAAATGCTGCATGCAACTGAATTTTGAAAGCAAGCTTTAAACTGTTTGTGTTCGAATTGCAAAATTAAGGATGTTGTTTCCCAGTCAATATAAATGCTAAAAGGCGATAAAGCATACAATTGAACACCAACACACACACAGCCACTCACATTCATCCATAAAAACACACATCACACACAATAATATTCTTACTATGTATGTAGGTAAAGTAAGTATACTTAAAATATTATTGCTTACATATAAACTGTAGTTGATACACACAAAATTCATAAAATTGAGCAAAAATGGGTTTTTAAATGGACTAAGGCTAAGCGTTGAAGCAGCACAAAAAATATAAATTACATTTAACGAGAAGAACAACAGCAATGAGCATTATTTATAGTGAAGATCACAGTGAAATTTCTTTGCCTATCTAAAACAGACACACAACTATTTAAGAACACAAAGCTTATGAACTAATTGTCCCCACATTAGCTATTAAAAAAACATGAAATGAAATGCGTTTTCAACACGAAATCAGTGCAAGTTTTGCTTGTGCCTTTTTAGGAAGTAACCAAGCTAAATGATTTACTAACTTCACCTACATAGCTATCATTTTTTATAGAAATTTAGAAGAGAAAATTTTGTGTAGAGTTTTGTAAAATTTGCATTCTTCACACCACAAACAAGTTGCCAAACCTAACAATTTTGATTTAGAATTAAAAGAATGCTCCACGAGAAGAGTGCAAAACTCCAACCAGCCTACTCGCGGAACCGACTACTTCTCTCAATTTGCAATCAATGAAAAGAAATTCATCCTACAAAAACTCTTATTGCATAAGCAACAGTAAACAAATGTCAAAATACAAAATAGATTCGTTTATAAGATAATAAGATTGGTAAGCTAATGCAAAGAGCAAATTATAACACATAAAAAAGACAGAAATACAGAAAGACAGAAATACAAAAAGACAACGGCGGTTACCGCAAGAAGAGGTGAACAGAAACACACGAACAATATCAAAAATCAAATGCAAATCATAACAAACATACGAATGAAAAATAAATACAGCTCAAAAACTCAATTGAACCCTTCCCTCAACAATAAAAAGTACATATTTAATAAAAGAAAAAACAAAACAAAAGCAAAAACAAAAACCAAAACCAAAACAAAAAACAAAATCAATACAATATTCAAAATATCATAGAAATCTTAACAAAAGACCATATAACGAATAAAAATCACCACTCACACGTTTCCGCAAAAATTAGAACAAGAAGTGGCATTCACACACCCACCCACAAGCAATTATTTGAACAATTTTCATCTATTATCATTTTGGTATGCAAACAATTGTCAACAATTCCGGAGTAATTATTTCCCTATTGGTCACTTCGCAAATGTGTAAATACATATGTATGTATATGTATGTACCTATAGGTTAAATGTACTTGTTTTTTCCCCCTAAGCATACATGCATTCACATAATAGCAAAACGCAATTCCGCAGAATTTCTATTATTTGATTGTCAACTCAAAAGTTTCGGTTCTGAGCCGTGAACTCCAAATGTAGTTCCGGGTATATCCGTTTGTATGTACACTTAAGGATCGAACAAAAAACATGCTTACTGTACATGAACTCTATGAGAAGTGCAAAGCTGCAAAGCACATACAACGATTGAGATAAATAATGTTTAATTTAGCATATCCTTTTCTCGAAATATTCTATCGATTCTCTTTGCACACAAGTAGCGAAAACCTAAAACTTAAATTAAAAAAATAACCTAGAATGCACGAAAATACATAGTTTGGCTATTAGAAAATAAACACCAAACAATCCCGGACTGGCTGGGACGAAGAGAAAAGTGCACACACAAACACATATTTATATTTTCAACAAAGACGCGAGCAGAGGCTGCATGTGGAACTTTCGAAGAACTGCAAAGAACTTTCGAAAATCACTATTTGATAATTGTAAGTGTATGAGCACAACAAATTAATTCTAACGCGTGTGTATGCATGCATGGCCGACCACCTTCAAGCAGGTGGATTCTGTGTGACTACCTTGCGGTCAAGTTCCACTGCGAGCGCGAAACACCAAATGATAGCAGTTGTTTTTGTTAATAGCGGTCGCCACTCGGCAGGCAATGGCAAGCCTGCGAGTGCATTTCTGCCATTAAAAAGCTGCTCATACAAATTCCACTTCGTTCGAAAGCGGCGTAAAACTGTAGGTGCCTCGATGTGTGGAAAACAGAAAAACGCACGCCACAAAACGGAGGAGGAGCAAACATCCAACAAAGGTGTCACGCAACAATTTTGTATATATATACATGCACATATGTATGTATGTGTATTTGAGCATGCCTCTTTCACGCCCCTTTTACGTCTATTTCACGCCTATTTCATAAATTTTTAGCACTTGAAACTAGCTTTCAATCTTTTTCAACCTTTGAGCCACGAGTGCTCGCTAATTTGCTTTTTCTGCGGGAAGCAGCAAGGTTAATATAATATTTGTTGTATTTATACTTGTATAACTATCCATGTACGTGTATATGTACTTATATGTTTTGAGTCACCCGCTGCTTTACCTTGTTTTTTAGAAGAGGGAAAGCATCAAACGCCCGTGGCCGCAGCCGTCGTGTGGGACTTTAGCCCATCCTTAGTTTCAGTCAATCGGGGATTGTGTGTGATATAAATGTTTGAATCTTTTGTTTGAACACTTACCTAAATATTAATTGTTTTTTTTTTTATTTAAAAACTTTATTTCGTATTTTTGTTACACATTTGGATTCCATCGAGAATTTTGCATGGATATTAACTCAATTTAGGAGGTATAGTAATGTGTATGCAATGTAAAAGTTTTGATGATAAACTTTTCGGCTTGAAATAAACATTTTGGCACAAATTCGTTTTATTAGATAGATCAAGAAACGAAGAAAAAATATATATAATATTAATGTAAACTTTCGCGGACTTAAAAAATGAAAAACACAAATAGTGAAAAAATTTAAATCCTCGAGATAACTTTGGCAAAACTTTATGGCAAATGTGGCCATTTGAAAGTGGCGAATACTACCGAATAAAACGACAAATAACAAATGACATTAACCAGATGCGACTAAAATCATTGATTAAGACCAATTAATACGAAAAGCAACAACCGGATGTACGTAACGGCTAAATGCAGAGGCGACATCTACCAGTGACGGGCGCCGTTAGAGGGTGTAAGCAAAAAAAAACACGTGAAACTAAACAATGTTGTACTAATTTAAAGATATTAACTTAAATTAATATGTTTAGGTATAAGATGTAAAACTAGCAAGAAACATGAGAACTTTCGGTAATGTTCCTATATATTATACGAGTATAGAAAGTATACAAAATAAAAGAAATTGACAATTTAGACGTACTGTTAGGCACTTTAGGTACATTTTCGGACTTGAATGATAAAAAATAAACAAAAATAAAACAATAAAGAAAAATGGAAATTTACAAAATTTTGAAGGAACAAAATTTGCGCGAAAATGCTATTTGATAAAAAATATTAAGTATAAAAATGCATTACATCCTCTAACGTGTGCCCATGGCATTAGGTATTTCCCCAGCCTGGAATAGCTGAAGAACAAGACAAATTCCAACTAAAATGTAAGAGAACTGCGCAAAACAATTTAATGAGAATATAAAAATGTTATAATTTACAGGCAGAATTCTAATACCTTTTATGACAAGCATTTTAATTTTCCAGCTTGTGTTCGGTTCTAACCCCTTTGATGACTACAACTCGAATATATCAAATATTTACGGATTTTTCACTTTTTATTTCAAAATTGATATTCCCAATGATTAAATGTACTTTTGACATAACACAAAATAGCGGAAAAGCGTACAATTGGAACTCGATTTACAAGATATAGCAACAAAAATGAAAATTATGACCAACTTCTGGAAAGGAAATTCAGGAAACTTCTCGGCCATATTTGGATAATTATCTCTCGGTGTAAGTCAAGGACAAAAATATTCAAAAACATTAGGCGAAAATTATAACGAAAAACAAAAAGAAAAGAAAAATTAAAGCTAAAATTAAAATTAAAACCAAAGCCAAACTGAAATATTACATACAAAATTTTGAAAGGCAAAATTTCGTAGAAACAAAATTTGTGAAAAAGCGCTGGAACAATTGAGAACCGTTTTATGGGCAGAAATGAGGACCTATGGAAAAATTTTAATATATCACGAAAAAAGTACAAGCTTATTTTAAGCACCTTCGCGCCTTATCTTTAAGAAACAAAAATAAACGACATAAACACTAAAATTAATATGAAAAACCCAAAAAATTAAAAAAAGGATAACAAAAATGTAAATTATTGTGGAAAATCTAAAAAAAATTAAATCCCAAAACAAGCAGAAGCAGAATATAAATGATGAAAAAATTTAAATTTAATTATAGAACTCTCGTAAAATAAAATTAAAGTTCTGATGTCTGAAAAAAATTATAGTTTGAGTTTTTGTTACGATTTTATATAAATTCGATTGGATATAAAAATGTAAATTATTGTGGAAAATATAAAAAAAAACAAATTTAAATCCCAAAACAAGAAGCAGCAGAATTTAAATGATGCAAACAATTCAAATTTCAAATTTTATTATAGAACTCTCGTGAAATAAAATTCAAGTTTCGGTGTCTGAAATTAATTACCGTTGTCGTTTCTGTACCGATTTCATATAAATTCGTTTGGTTATAGAAAACTTCTAAATTGCACTTAGTCTTGACCTCACTTCAGGCCATCTTGATTACTTACATTCCTGCACACAAATATGTGCATATTTGTAACGAAATTAAAACAAAAAACAAAAACGAGAAAATCTGCCTTAAATTATATTTTCCAAAATTGGAACCAGAACAATAAAAACAAAGTCTTTCAACAACAAGAAATAGCAGCCAAAACCAACAATCAAGACTTAATCGGTATACGAATTGAAAACATTTAAAGCAAAAATTCAATAACAAACGCAACAATGTCAAAAACTAATTCAGATGAACGACAAAAAATAAAAATGAAAAACAATAAATATCAACAATAAAATGGAATTAGAAAAATGCTCTGCACAAAATTCAAAAATTACCATAAACGCAAAAATTACCAAAAAACACGGAATGAGTGGAAATAAAATCAAAAATAAACAAACCAAGCAATAAATAACCGACGAAAACCACAATTAGTGCCAGCTGCTAGGCCTTTTCTGATGCCATTTGTTGAGGAAAAAGCGCGGTCGGCGATATTGGGTTTGATTTTGAGAACTCAAAAAAATGGGCTTTCAAAAAGTAAATCCCATCCCTATTGCTGGCAGTTGGATCTCAGAAAAAGCGCACAGCGGCTGGCTGGCCGACGAAAGATTTATTTTATTCTACAAAATTCAAAATCATAATCAAAATCGAAGAAAACCAAATCCACAACTAAAGCAGATTTCCAAATTTAAAATGTCGCATAGCGCAAATGATAATGTGCTTGACTTTATATGTAAATTCCATAGCTTTCGTTAAATTGAGTTATGACTTTTCGTTTCGTATTCGTTCCTTATTTACCACCCTCTTTAAATTGTAACCATACACATTTTCACAACAACGTATTTAAAGCAAAAATTAAAGGTGTATTCTATGTTATTACCATATGTATACAAAACATTAAAACATAAGGGAAACTGAAAAATTTAACAACAAAATATATCAAACATTGCTCAACGATTCAAAAAGAAAAAACCAAAAAGATAAATGCAATACAATGCAAAAAACAAAAAAAAATCAAAAAAATAAATAAATAAATGAAAAACATAAGATAAAACTATTATCTCCTTTGACATTTTAGTTTAGCATTAATTGTAAAGAATAAAGAATTCTATGTTGTGGCATCGTTCAAAAACTTTTCGTCATTCACTTGTATACAAGCTAAACGAAAACAATGCGAAAGCGCAAGCGAAAGTAATAGATAGAAGGGTGTGTGCATATTATGTTAGGATACCAAAAACAGAAAACAAAAAACATACATATAATTAAGGCAAATTCAATTTTAAGCCCGAATAACTTGAACCTACTTTTTAATTGTATGTAAACACAGAAATGTAGCATTTATGATTATTGTATAACTAAATAGACATAAAATCGTAAGCCAAGAAGAATTCGAGGTCAATAAGAATGCAGAAATACTCTATTTAATATAAACAAAATAAAACATATAAAGCTTAAAACACATCTATAAATGAATAAACTAATTAGATTTAATACTGATAATATTGGCTCTAGAAATAACGGAGTCAATGGGAATCCGTGCAAAATATACATACATACATACATATGTGCAAAAAAATAAAGCCAATACAATAATAATGACTTTATTACTAATTATTATAATAAACATACATACATGCATACATACATTTAACGTACAGGCTTATACAGACTCACGAAACTACACGTACATATGTATAACTGCATTCACTCACATGTATAAAGACATACATATGTGCATGCATATGTATTTATAAATAAGTAAAATTATATATGTAAACTCGTATCATGTTCCATATGCGTACATAACTACATATAAACATATATAAACATACAAATATAAATCTGTTCACACACACACACAAACACATGGTTATTTCTCTTTTGAGCATTTTGATATTAACCTAACTGAAACACCGCTCTGCTGCCCGAAACACATCAGCTCTGCTCGAGAGTTCTCAACATACATAGATGCATATATATATACGTATGTATGAATTATGTATGTATGTATATATATACTGTAGAAAAAGAACCGTAGGCATTACTTTTGAGCCTCACGACCTGGATTCTCCAACATAATTTTTAGTCCGCTCTCTCATCCGTTAGTTTGAAAATATAATTTATCATCCGACTCTCTTAAGCATAAAGTTTGTTCTTGCTCATCAGAGACACAACTGGAATCTATGCAACACACAGAGTGGAAACTGCTTATCGCAGGGACTTTGGGTTCATGCATGCACCTACATTTGTATGTATGCATATTGATTTCCATAGCATTTGTATATGATTTTTAAAGAATGTAAACGACTGATTCATTGGTGTTAATTGTTGCTGCAGATAGAATTTGGGGCGTACCAAATACATGAACTTTTTAAATTTATTTAAGTAACAGGCACATTGATCCTCGACTTTTGTTTTTTATTAAAAACCAAGTTAGAATTGCAATTATGTGAAGTCTATCGACGCGCAAGCTAGATCGGTTAAGATTCCATGTGCTACATCATTATTTTGCTAAAAAAATCGCCTATGTTCACAAAACTATGAGCAAGGCAACGCTTTCTAATATTTTAGCAACTTAACTGTATGTAAAAGTGTAGTTGAATATTAAATGACAACAATATTCATGCCTATTATGGTAACCGACGGATGTGCTACGGCGGAAATAAACGCTACTGTATGCACATACATGCCGACAATGCACTGCACAGCCATCCGTCAACTGTATTATCAGCATTGACAGCTGTCTCCTCGTGTATGGATATGCGTATGCATGGATATGTAAGTCTGTTCATGCTTGAATTTATGCATGTACGAGGGCACACGATTTTGTTCCCACAAATGAGCAACGAGCAACGAGTACTCGCACACCTGTTCGATGCTGGTTTTTCGAAAATGCTCGAGCGTACACTCGAGTAAATCGAGCCTTTTCGAGTAATTCGAGCAAAGCTTTTGATTATTTTGACTTTCTTCTCAGCACTTTTTTTTAGTTTTACAAATTATTTATGCACAGTGCTAACGTCGTTGCTAAACTAAGGAAATGCTGACAAATAAAATTGTCAAAAATTTCGCCCAAACATTTCAGCAGATGAGCAAAGAAGGAGTTTCGAGCTAGAAGCTCTAGCAGGCACATTGGAATATCAAAATTTCTGAATTAATTGGCGAAGTTCGGTGCACAAGATTAAGCACGGAATCTATAGTTCTTCTATTAATTGCAGAAGCCAATTCGGTGTCCGAGATTGCTAGATATAACTTTAAAAACAAGCGAATAAAGAAATGGATCTATTAATTCTAACTTTCATAAATCTTGGCGGTCCTAACGAGTACAGCTTCTATACCATTTCCATTGCCAAAATCTTCCCAACTCGTCAGGAACATTTTTGATAAAATTTTTAGCAATGTCTAGCCGTTTTTTCATTTAGCAAAGTTGCTCTGTGCTTATTCTGCGCTTGCTACAAACGTAAGTTGTATCATTATTTAAAACCTACTGCTTAAAAAAGAGCGAATCAATGAGTTTTTCTTACACTTTAGGCGCCTTCAATTCGTTAATTCTCTGCTTGTGTGCCTGGGTTCTGCTCACTATCTGGCTCTGGCTCTGTTCACTTAACAAAAAATTTGCATGTAAAAGCAAGATCAAAGTTATAGAGCAAAATTCGCCGCTAGCAAGTATGATTATACCTCGTAACTCACTATTTTCAATGCTGCCAACTCTCTTTAAAGACCTTCATTAGACCGCGTTCATACAGGCAGACTCTATTTGCTTCAACTTAGCGAATTTTCCTTTGGTGTTAACTGGCCTGTTCATAAACGCCAATAAAAGTCAATAACAACATTGAGAAGAACGAGAACACAAAGGGTGTGGACACTCACAAGTGACGAGTGAAGCAACAAAAGTTTACTTGTGTAAGACAGCGTTTAATGCATTCTCATTAAATGCCCTCAGGCAAATGTAAGACAGCTATTTCCTAGCGCTACTATATGTTTCTTTAAGCCAGTTGCTTCATCTATTCGCCACTTGCTAACACTTGGCAAATCGAAGAGGCCTTTTATTGATTTCCTTGCTGCTACTTCGTTGCGATTGTGTTAGCGATCGTTTACGAACGCACTGAAAACTAACGGCTGCGAGTATAGCTTCCGCCACGGCCATCCGTCGCTCACCATACATAACAGGAGTGATTATTTGTTTTTTACATATTTTTAAATCATTGTTTTTACCTCTATAAGTATGGCAAAACTTTAAAGAATAATTTTCATTTTTTCTTGTTAAAGTACGTACATTTTTCAGCTCTTTGATGACGTCCTAATTTAATTTTTTTTAGTTATGAGATACCTTAATTTACTGAGGCGTATAAAAAATATTTATAAATTGCGTTTCTTCATAAGTGGAACCTAATTTCTGCAGCTAATCGTAGAGATCACCTAGTCGAACTCAGCGCCGAATAGAGCTCGAACTCAGCGCTAGAGAATGTTTGGTTTAATGAAAACAAACAGAGAATATTTTGCGCTCTAATTCAAAGAATTTATTGGTTCTCAAGGCAACAACATAACAATAACTATAGATTGATAACATTGATAACATATAAACCGTTAAGAGGCAATAGCATTGATATAGAAGGAAGCAAACCAAATCAAAATAACCGGCAATCAGATTTTTTGTTCAAAATGCATTTTTCGAAGTAGGCGGATAATTTTTGAAGAGTGAGAACACTTTCGATAATACCTTTGGCAAATTCGTTTGGAATAACTTTGGAATTTAAATGATTTTTTTAAGCAAATATTGAGCAACCACCACAACAACAAAACATGCATCTCTACCACGAACAGCCAAAGAAAAATTAAAACCAAATCGCACATGGGCCAAAACGTCCGATCTAAAGTGCCTTCAAAAAAACTTAAAAAACGTTGATTTAAAAAAAAAATAGCAAACGAAAAAAAAACAGAAAAATTGTAGAAAATTTAAAAAGTTAAATTAAAAAAATAAAAAACTAAAACGAGTAGGAGAAAACTGGAGAAATGAATAACTAAAACGGGCCCAAAATAGACCAAACCAAAAATCAAAATCATGAATTCTTTGAATTAGCGCCAATTTTCTTCTACTTTATTTAAATGGAAATATTTACGCTGCTTTTTACGAAGTAACCGAAATGCATAGATGAGAGTAGGGAAACCCAAAATTGGAGGAGTGCAACACTAGGCCACTCAAATTAAGCCCCCTTCCTATTTTTCAGTTATAGGAATTTTTGGTAGTGATAATTTTTAGCAAATCATAAAATAAAAATTAGTTGCATCGATGTTTCTGCAATTAGACGTTGTATGATAGATTTCGAAGCGTTTGGTAAGCAACAAAAAAATATTAGTAATACTAACTGTTTCAAAATAAAAATATGCATATATGTATATGTATGTATATAAAAAAATATTTCCTAATATTAGTGAGAAGCTAAAAGTAAGAGTAAATATAAAAACCTGTTAGGACTAAATTAGTTGGGTGCAGAGCATGCAGATGGGAGTTAAATCAATCAAAAAAAAAATTTAAAATTCATAGCTATGTAGTTTAAAGAAATAAATGTTAAAGAACATTATAGGAACTTTGGAGTGCAATGACAAAAATACGCGGAAAAATTGAAAAACGTGAACATTGATTAAATTCAGTCAAGAAATTATTGTCCCTCTTTTAATACAAAACATGTAAGCGTAAATTAGTTGGATTCGTAAAAAACTAGGAATCATAAACACACTAAATAATAAGCTATTATATATGAAAAACAAAAAAAATTAAAAAAAAAATTGTTTAAAGAAAACATCCCTTCAAGAGACCAGGTCATATTAAAAAATACTAAAACGTATTTCAAAAATTAAAATCTGGTTTTTCTTAAAAAGACAACATACGCGACAGAGTCTGATGTGTTAAGTACGAGGAGCAGCAGTCAATTACAAAACCAACACTAAATGAACATTAAAATACTTCAAATGTAAAGTTTCACAACAAATGAATGACATATTTTGAACATCTTAAAAACAAGAAAACAAACAACACCCAACTGATAAAATAAGGTGAGAATTAATTAATGGTTTGGTTAAGAAAATTTGTATTATAAGTATTTGGCTTGAAAACTTGTGTTAATTCATAGCATAAAAAAAATTAAAAATTTTAATTATAAAGTTGGGTACTTTTGACCAAAAAACCCGTTAAGAAGTCTATTTATTTACACCAAAATATACGTACATGCATATATTTCATTAAATATTTGAAAACTTTGTAAAATTACAAGCCTTAAATTACAAGGTTTTAGCGCCGAGAATTGCCCACGCACAAAATAGGCGCAAAACACTGTTAAATTCGGCGCTTCAGCAGATATGCAAAACTGATAGCGGGTCTTGAGGCCTACAATCTATGTATGTATGTGCGTACGTATAAATTTTTAAATTACTTTGGTCTCGACTTGAAAAAACGAAATTGAATTCGTATGATTTTCACAGCATTTTTGTAATAAAAACAATTTTTGTTCTTCTTGTTTTTCACAAATGAGAAATCCATCATTAAATAAAGTAGTAAGTAAAAGAAAAAATTTAGTTAAAATGCAATAGACCGGAATGATTTCCATGACATAGTACAAACAAATTTAGGATTAACTTTTATATACATACACAATTTTAAGTGTTAGAATAAACTTAAGGCGGGAGGTAAAACACGAAAAGTCATACGCCCAAACCATAACATTAATAAAGCACACATACCATGTAATGGAAAAATTGCGCTGAAAAACGAAAAAGGAGTGGGAGCAGAAATTTATTGAAAATAATTTTTGGTTTCAAGATTCGATGCAACAGATTTGGGCGCAAGTGTTAAAACTAAATTTCAAAAAACATGTTTTTTCAGATCGCGAAATTTTTCCATTAAAGATTGGTATTAAAGCGCCACATAAGCCACAACTATGTAACCATCAACATTTGTTTACACATTTCAGGCGTATTCATCAGCAAATAATACATATTGCATATGTATGTGCCATAATAATACAAAAACAAAAAATCAAATAGGTTCTGAACGATTTTTTACACCATTTATTTCCTCACAAACACATCTAAATTTCCTTAATTGTAACTATCGCAGCAGCCCTGCATAGCATTATCGTATGTATGTAAAACAAGGTGTCACATAACACATTTCGGGCATCATCGTATTTACATAAATTTATTTAACAAGAACCCAAAACTTTCCAACTTATACATTTCATGATTTCCGACTGTAAAATTGTTTCATTTCGAAGAGGATGCCAGAAAATTTCTAATTTGAAGCGAACACAAAACTAAAAAATTAAGGCTAGAAAATCGTAAATTAATGCTCAAAAAATGTTAATTAAGTATGAGAAATCAATATAAAACCGTTGAGCTTCAACTCTTGTTTACTATTTAATTCATCGCTAGTTTCCCTCTGCATTGTTGGTTTCTCATCCTTGGATTGTAAATGTTCATTGTGGACACATAATCACACAAACATTCACACATACAGCAGAATAAAAATTCGTAAGTAAGCAAAATTGAGTATTTGGAATATAAAGAAAAAAACCAAAAACATGATAAAAAATTATACAAATATAAGTTGTATTTACGCAAGGCAAAATGGCAACTTTAAAAGAATACAAAAAAAAAATATTAAAATGGCAATTAAATAATGCAGATATGAAAAGGAAGAATAACAACCATCAACTATATTACATTTTTAATCGTAAACAAAAATTATTTTATTGAAATTATGTAACGGAAATACAAAAAATTTTATTGTTTATTTTCATCTTGAGAAATAAAGTTTTAAAATCGTATAAAAATAGTAAAAACAAAAATGAATACCGCTTTTTATTCTCTTCGGACGTTCGGGAGGGGTGAGAGCATTGAGTAAGTAGCAAGCTGCGGTGGCAGAGGCCCATTATACTCTATCATCAAAAAGTACTGGGAATGTTTCATTTAAAGGAACCGCGCAAGTGGGAACCGATCCATATTTTTTTTATGTTGGTAGGACTGCAAAACACGCATCTGTCACTATTTATCCGTTTTGAAGTGTTTGGGAGATGCCGAACGTCGCAAACAGCCGGCAATGTGGGCAAACAATTCTTAGATTTTGAATGATGATAACGCGCCATTGCACCGAGCCCACATTGTGCTGGATTATTTGGCCAAACACCAAGCAAATATGTACCATCGTGCAAGCAACGTATTCACCTGATATGGCCCCGTGCGACTTCTTTTTATTTCGCAAGTTGAAGTTACCACTTCGTGGAAGGAGATTTCACTCGATAGAGGAGATCAAAGAGAATGCGACGAAGAAGCTGAAGATCATCCTACCAGGGGTGCATGGAGGACTGGGTTAAACGTTGACACATGTGTGTTGCTTCAGACGAGTCATATTTTGAAGGAGGTAAAATAAATTTGCCTGAAATTTAACTCTGTTCTGTTTTATTTAAACATTTCCGGTACTTTCTGATCATAGGGTAGGTACATCGTTACATTTGATTGGTGTGTAATCAAATCAAATGTTTATACCACCTTCAGCAAAAAGTTCCCACATCATATTGGGAAATTCAAAATACACGTTTATGCCACAAAAATGATATTATCGCCTTCGAAGTACTCCCCATCAAATACAACGCACTTAAGGGTTTAAGGGTAGTCAGAGGCCCGAAAAAATGAAGATTTTCAATCATTTTTTTCCTAGTCAATTGCTTTATTTTACAAAAATAAAAACATAGCGTTAATAAATCATATTTTGACTTGACTTTAGCAAAAAATTTCAAAAGAAAAAAACTAATAATTATTGATAAAGTTATCGCTGTTTGTGTGGGGCCCATTTCTCCAGAAGTCCCTTGCGGTGATCATCACAAGTCCTTGGAGATTCATCTAAAATCAATCGGACAAGAGCAATTACTTTTATTAATAGATAACCTTGTGCCTCATCGAAGTTTTTGTTTTTCAAAATTAACAATATGGCGGCCTCAGGAAATATTTTTTCAGATTTTCGAGAAAAAAACAGCTGTCGGTTAATTTGTTAAGGCACGAGCTTTTTACGATTTTCAAAAGCAGCAAATTCGACCAACAAACGAATTGTACGCCGATGAGCAACACATGCCAAGGCGTCACACGAGGGCACCCAAATAGTGTTGCACATGCACACATACATACAAATATAGTTAGTTAGGTAGCAATGGATGTTTGTATTGTTAAAAATATATATGAACTTTTAATAACTAGGATTTAATTTATATACAAATCACATGTGCAGCCTTTTTCTCACTTTTCAGCACAAAAACAAATATTTAAAAAAATCGATATTTGCTCTTTCATTTATTTTCAAAGTAACTAAAAAATATTTATGCCCTATGTATGATCTTTACCTACAAAATAATGATGATTTAGTTGCTGAAAAAGAAATTTTCGAATTTGCCTGAATCACCAGCGACGTCAAATATTCTAAAAAGTTCGTTACAAAGATCTACTAAATAACTTAGACGATAAGAGTCATTAAAGGTGCCTTATTGTTCCGCTGAGTGAGTTGTAACGGCTAAAAGTCACAACTTCTGGTACGTGCGTTGTTGGTACTTGCTCGTTGTTGATAATTTCCCAAAGTGTCTTAAAGACTTTGGCTTTTGGTGGTGGTTGTGTTAAGGAAATAAACGCAAGAAATAGCAGAGGTGCATTGTGTGGTGGTGACTATTGTTGTGACTTATGTTTCGCTGTACGAAATGGTGCGACGCAGTATAGTTCAAACTACAAATTAAACAAAAAGAAAATATAAAAAAACCATATGGCATGCAATTATGCGAGTATGAGTAGCACCAGGAACATGACAATATTTTGAGCCAAGGAAGTAGGTTAGTATTGTATTTACCACCAAATGCATTGAAAATGCAACCACCGTTACGATGGACAAGGCTTTGAAAAATGCTATATGAGGAAAAGTAACATTTTCTTAGTTGACGTCATGCAAAAGAAAATATATTTTTTTAAATTTCATTCATGACATTAAACTAAAAACTGCTCGACCTGTAGCCAGGCTGCTTTTTTTACAAACTGGAGTTTAAACACATTTCGAGAAAAAGAAGTATTGGAGGGTGTAAGAAAGTTCGAGAGAAAGTGAACTTTTTAGAAATATAATATTTTTACCTCCCTCTGTTGTATCAATAATTTTGAAACTATTTAACAACTACTAACTCTACTCTAACAACTACTAACTAAAAACTCCCTTCCTAAGACGGGCTGAAACCATTTTGGGCAAAAAATTCTATCAAAAATTTGTTATTGAACACCCAAATTTAGTAGTCAATTGCACATCGTGTAAAACCGAAAGAAGTTAAGTGTATTATAAAACATTCTTTCTGGCGGTATGCATTGAAAAGTAATGTAAGGCCTCTACGACTCGCCACTTCTCTGCTCCCAATCTGTGGACTCTGCTCGCTTGACGAAAAATTTGCAGGGGGAAGCAATAACAAAGAGCAAGATTCACCACCAGCGAGTATGGTTATACCCATTGTACAGATCCGTAAGTAAAATCACTCTCAGCTGGTTGGCAAAAAATGCCCACAGCTGAGATCTCCTCCGCACTTTTACGTAACATCGTTGCATAAAAAATTATTAAATTTCATAGAAAATCGTATCAAAAAGTCTAAGAAATGTACAAATTTAGATATTTCTATTTAGAAACAATACTTCTTATCTAAAAAAAAAGAGGTTGTCTGTAAAGTCTGTTTACTGACGATAGTTTAACGTGATTACGTCATAAGAAAATACTGATGGAATGGTTGCAATTTTCAAAACAAAATTTTAATTCTATTTGTTTGATAGATATTTTGTATGGATTTGCAGAAGGAGGTAAATGGCATCGCAATGGAATTGATCAAGTTACATTTACACAAACGTGAAAAATGACGAAACATTTATCAAGTTCATGAAAGATATGTTCAATTTCGAGTGTGCATCAGATGTTAATAAGTAAACAATACTAAGAGGCAACATCATCGATTCGCCTTTTTCAAGACACATTACACTCGAAACACCCTCTTTCATTTCCTACTTTTCCCATCATCGTCCTATTCTCAATAGAGAAATGGTTCATTACCATGCACACAGGAAGAAGGCATATGCAAATACAAATATGTGAATTTATATATGTACATATGTGCATATGCATACATATACTATATATGCTCACTCAAGTAGGAGAGAGCCAGATGTCGAACGTTGCCGAACGCGGGGGCCGATTGTGCTCTTTGCCGTTCGTTCCGCGCTTTCGCTTGCAGTTCAAGCAAGGTAACGACGCATGAGCAAGATAACGACGATTGAGCAAGATAACAACACAATTTTTCGTGCGTGCAGCCGGCTAAATCGAATTATAAGACGTTATCACGTCAAAAATATATTAAAAGTATTTGTGTTTTCCAAGTCAAAGATATTATTTTGTATTTTATGATTATTTATATATATACAGTAGATTCTGTTTTTATGCGGTTTTGAAATAGTGCGGTTTTTAAAAAAAATAAAAAATGCATGTCGACCTATCGGGAACTGTACATATAAACAAGATTCTAAACCAGCTAAGCAAAAACTCATCACAGATTACATCAAAAATGCTAACCCTACAAGTATGGAACCGCCTGCATCACCATCCAGATCAGACGTGTACATTTCCTCAAGTGACGGAAGTGATTTTACGCCAAATCCTAACCGAAAGCGCAACATGCGGGTATTGTCTGATTCTCTTTCTGACGATGTAAATTTATTTTTCGATTTTGACGTTTCTTAAATAAAGATATAATTTTCAAAAATACAATTTTTTGTTTATGCGATTTTATTTAATTATTTCAGATTCATGCGGTCTATGGAACGTATCTATAATTATAATATGGGACTAGTACCCTTTTTTATGCGATTTTATTACATTAATTCAGATTTATGCGGTTCTTAGCACTTTTGAAACGCATCTATAGTTTTACTATAGAACTGGTAGCTTTTTTTATGCTGTTTTTTTTGTGCTGTTTCTTGCGCATAAAAACAGAATCTACTGTATTTTTTTTTTTTTTTTTTGATATTCTGTTGTTTTTAATGTTACCATAAAAATTCTAATTTGGCATAGCAACCCCACCTTGCTATTTTTAGTCTACAGTCAGCAATAAAATTGAAAAGAATAAAAACGCAAAGAGTGTTGACAAACGAGTTGAAGCAACGAAAGTTGCCCTGTATGATTTTACTAATTAATACGCATTTGTGCTTCCAAACAAATACAATTTTTGGCAGCTCTTTTCCAATTTTGCTATACTCTATGTATTTATTTATCCCAGTTCCTTCTGCTATTCGCCCCGCTCTAAAGCTTGGTTAACCATCCTACGACGAGATAACTAGGCCTCTTTTTTCGCCAAGAGTTAGCAAGTGGCGAATAGATGAAGCAACTGGTACAAATGAACATATGTTGGCAACGCAGGAAGAGAGCGCCTTAAATTACATTTGTTAGAAAGGCAGTGCGCTATACCAGTCTAATGAGCTATAGCCATACTCGCTAGCTCGCGAGCCGTACTCGATAACTTTGTTGTCGCTTTCGCAAGCAAATTTTTCGGCAAGTTAATCGAGCATAGCGATAGCGAGCGGAGAAATGGCGAATAGAAGAGACACGTATAGGCATCAGTTTGTCACAAGAATGATAGAAACAAGATTGCACCCATCAAAGAGTGTGTGACGTCACGTTTGCCAAGTTGTACAGTGTTGCCAACCATTTGCTCTTCACAATTAATTTAGTGCTTTTTTATACCCAAAATGCGAACATTTTTAAGTTTATTATTTTTTTAATTTAAAGCTGCCGAAAGCGTAAGTTAAAAAAAACTGTATTATTAAACAAAAGAATATTAAAAAAGCTCACTCTGTGAAGATTTTAGTGCTAATGCAAATTTGTTGATTCTTATAAAGTTTGATATTTTGAAAGTGCAAATTTAATTTTTTTGTTCCTTTTAAGGTTATGTTAGAATATTAAATGTTCTTCTTTCAACTCTTCTTAACACTGAACACCTTTTTACACATTTTAAAAAGTGTTTAAATTTACTGAATGCGAATTAAATCCATAGAGATGTAATCGTTTCTTCCGGTCCTCAATCCTTAGTAGGACATAAGGCATCATAGTAAAAATAAGCAAAAAAATACCAGAAAATACTGAAAAAACCATATCGACATTTTTACAAAAAGAGTACCTTATTTTGTGACATAACCTGAAATATAGCAAAAAGTCCGTTCTCTTAACACAAGAATCGAGGGCAATGCAACCAGATGTTAAAAAAAGTAAAGCGAAATAAAACTAAGTGAATTATTGAACTAATTTTTAAAAAATGTATATTTTATAAAATTGTAAACATTACTTTTAATTAGAACAGGCTAGAAAAAACTAAAACTCCGAGACTAAATAACAAAAAAAAAAACAAAATGCTAAATCAAGTTACGAAAATGGTAATCTGGCCATATTGGTGCTAAAGCGACGTAACTCATTGTCAAATTCGCTGAGAGCAAAGAAACGGTACAACGATAGGCCCCATCTCATTATTCTATCCATCATGAGTTTGTCAAAATGAAAATAATGCGGCGCTGCCAAATCATATACACCGTTGATTTCAAGTGATTTGTTTGTTTTATTCACTACTGGCTAGCATGTTAATGAATCGAAAGCAGCTATTAATGTTGTAATAAAATTTACGGTTATAACAGAAATACTTTTCTTCAGTAGTAGGAATTATTCTCGCATGCGTTCCATTGGTGCATGTAAAAATGCCTGAAAATCACGTTCTCCTAAAACACTTTTATTTACTTCTCTTTTTTTCACTCGCCATTTGCAATGTAATCCAATGCGATCATGACTTCTCTTCTATTATATAGAGCATTACGGGCACTGTAGTTTGTGCCATTCCAACTTCTTGGCCCCTCGCGACACCATTTTGAAAAGCAGCCTCTGTTAGAAAGCACAGAAAACTATGTAGCCTAGTCTTGTCACTCCGTATTTATGGCAGGAACTAAGTGCGTCTACCAAACATCTAGCAAGTATTTAAACGCGAATCCACTAGGGGAGCTCGTTCGCAATATAATAGGGCTGATAATCTCTATTCTACCATTTGTGTCTCCTCCAATAAAATTTTTTGTTTTAATTATTAGGTCCCAAATAGCTTTAATTAATTTGTATCGAATTGCAGAGTTAGAAAAGTAAAGTTAGTTATTAGTGAAAAAAGTTCCAGCTCAATTTAAATGAATTTGTTTTTTTATTTGGATATGTCTAAAGATTCAAACGATGCATTGATGTTACTCGAAGCGATTTTCTTCATCGATTTAAGCCAACATTTACTCCAAAGTTTCACTACACTTTTTCTCCTATTAATCCAAAACATCCTATTGCGAAACAGGTGCAACAGTTGGCTTTGCGTTATCGACATTACCCGGATTTATATCCGTCTTGCCAGCAGCATTTCCCAAACAAACAACAACAATCCCGTTTCAAACACTCAATGCCATTTACTAATAATTTGCTCGCTTGTACTCGTATGCTTTGTTGTGTAACTCACTGATGCGTATGTTTGCAAAATACTCAGAAATCCTTCAAGGAATAGCGCAAGCTAAATTTTGCAAAAAAATTCAATTGTACATACATATGACTTATGTCCAATTCTGTAGTGTTTCTCAAGCGAAAATACACGCTATGCATGAAGTCTTAAAATGGTTAAAGATAAACAGAATATCATCAACGGATATCTGCATTCTATCGGGCAGCTAAGCTGGCCTACGAGCCCTGGATGCATTCCAAACAACATCAAGGAGTGTCTTACGTTGTCGCCAATCTCTAAATGAGATGGCCAAGCAATATCGTGTAACCGTATGCTGGGTTCCAGGCCACAGAGATATACCAGGGAACTGTAGGGCAGACCAACTATTCAAACATAAGTAATTTTATGGAGATACCTCTCTCAACTTGTAAGCTTCTCATTAAGGACGCATTAATCAGTTCTACAAATCAAAGATGGTTTAGGATTAACACCTGTGAAATTGCTAGGCAAACATGGCCAAGTCTAAATTTACGTCTATCAAAGAGTATTATAAAACTGGGTAGACTTCAAATCAGGACCTTAGTAGGGGCGCTCACAGGACATTGTCTCACACGAAACCATGCAAGGAGACTAGGCGCTTACACGCATGATTTCTGAGGAGGAGTTGGAAACAATTCAACACGTTTTTTGCACATGCCCGGCTCTAGCCAGAAGCAGGAACCGTTATTTAAGATCCCACTTCCCAATGAATATGAATGATCTATACACTTTAGGTGACAACCACCTTTTACGCTTTATCAAAAGCTCAGGATGGTTCAATATGGAGAGGGAAATGTAGTCCAGCCCCCGTGGCTCACAACGAACCCATTTCGTGGTCTAAGTGGCATCGTTGCCTCTAAGTGCGATGCGGCTGCCAAACCTAACCTAACCTATGTCCAATTTCAATTTTTTATTTTCGAATTTCGAATCTAGTTTGACAGTATTTGATTTTAATATTTGGTGTACATTCGTGGGAGAAATTTAATTATACGTAAGTTTGCTGTGTATAAAATGTGAATTATATTAGCTGTGTTGCATCTTTAAATATGCAGTCATATTTTCAGGTTTCAAAAATATCACCTTCAAATTTAGTAAGTTAATTCACAAGCTCTTCTCCCTCCATATGGGTAGTAGGCAAAAGAGTCAAATACATCGATGTTTTAACGTCCGATGTTTGTGTTGTGTTTTAAACATCGATACATCGGATTATCGATATTTTACTTTAAGATATTTGCAACCCTAGATGCGACAGCTGCGAAATAATGTCGAAGGCGCGAAAGGCGCTTTACAACACTACGTAAGTTATGCAATTGTCAAATTTGACGGCCAGCTGACAGATTGGGTACAATAAGGGACAATTCGGTTTATTATCTGGTGCATAATTGTAACCAAAATGTCCTTGCTTACAGCATTCAGCAAGTAACCAAATATCATAAAAACAATGGTAAAAATTATACATTGCTCATACTTTCAGATTGGCGTTGCAGTCATCACTCCGTCAAGTGAGTACTACTGCAGTCAGTCGACTTCAAATCTCCC
Source organism: Anastrepha fraterculus (assembly GCA_037575425.1). Lineage (NCBI taxonomy): Eukaryota > Metazoa > Arthropoda > Insecta > Diptera > Tephritidae > Anastrepha > Anastrepha fraterculus. The sequence continues at coordinate 32,150 of JAYXIM010037222.1, read as the reverse complement.
CAGTGCTTTTTGCTGAACCGCTGAAGAAGAAGAAGAAGCTTGATCCACAAATAATAAAGCATCGGGAAGATCGTCGTAGAAAAAAATTGGAAAAGCAAATTCGTCGCCTAGAGAAAAATGCGAGACAACTGAAACCGGTAGAAGAACTAGAAGTTCCGCTTACGCTGTTGGACGAAAAAGAGTACGTATTGTGGAATGTGGTGTGAATATAATTAATTTTTAACAATTAATAGGAAACGTGAACGCAAATTAGCACCCTTAAGTGAGGAAGAACTTGAAAAACGTGCACTGCAAACTAAAGAGTGGGCAAAGTATAAACACCAAATGAAGATTCACGACTTCCAAATCATAGATAGGTTGCTACAATCGCAAAATAGAGCGTTAGAAGAGTTGCGGAAAGAATCTGAAGAACTATACCAAGAGGCTATTCAAATAGATATGACACTTGTACCTGTAACAGTGAAAGGACCAGTAGCAACGCCGCCTATAAAAAATTACGTTAGTCCAGATGGCGATTATATAGTTGAAGTTAAGAAATGGGATTAAGAAAAGTCTCATAAACTTTAATTTGTTATTTAACACAAGATAAAAAGTTTATTATTCTTGGTAATAAATGTTTGTCATACAAATTTATTGATTTAGAGTAATTGTATTGCGTTAAGTTCTTGCCGGATAAATCAGTCATTTCGGCATCACGTGGTCCAGATATATGTATACACTAATTCAGATGTGTCGTACGTATGATACGTGCTTTGTTGCATGCATATGCTATAGGTATATCTGACGGTGTATAATATTCTTTATTCCCGCGCGCACTAGTATGCATGGGATATTAATTTTATTCACAATACGGTTATGTGCAATATGTAAATAAAATAAATATATATAAAAATACCAAAAGTTTCAGAATGAAGAGAAGAGTTCATTTAGTCATGTCTGTCCATGCGAACGGTAACTCCAGCAAAAATTAATATCCATATTTCAATTAAATTGTGCGAGTAGGTTGATTATGAAAATAGTGGAAATCGATCAATAACCACGCTCATCTACCCTAAACGTAACATTCCCATGGCAGCCGGAATGACTCGGGTTTTTCCCGACCAAGGGCTGCCGCCCCAGTAAACTAGCCCTGTCTAGTGAACCACTTATCATCAACCCTAAACGTAAGCCAAATTTCCGTTCATTCGTCCAATAAATAATTTTAGCTCAGACGAATCGTATATACATATGTACGTATGTATGTAGAGTTAAGCTCTTCTGTTAAAAATGAATGAAACTCAGCAATAATGTTTTGATTTCTCATTCTTCGCGAGTTCGTTTAATTCCAAAAATTAACGGCCAGTCAACAATACATTTTTAGGTAAAATGTGCGTGGGTACATAAAGTTCGGTCAGGAACGACTTTAGCCGTTTCTTCTTTGTTCAAATTCGAGTTTAACTTTTTCTCTCCAAATCACGTAGACTGGTTCAATTGGACATTGGAGAACATACAAATAGTAAAACAAAAGGTGATATAAACTCACGAAAAACTCGGAAAAAATATAACGGAATTACAATTGCAAAACTAATTAACCCTTTGCTGGGTACCGGGTCTGGTCAGACTTTTACTACTTCGGACGGGAATTTAACATAGTTCTATTATAGCTAACGACTTGAGATTCCAGGTAGTTTCCTAAAATTTAATTTTCTATCGATTTATGGATATAACGTTTTAGAAAGGATCCTCGAGCAACACGAAAAAAGGCCAGACCCGGGTGTTCAACCAAAGGTTTTATAAAAGATGTCCAACGGAGGGTTAATTTATACTGCCATGGTTCGAAATCTATAAAAATTTACTTTATTGAACACTTCGAGAACAGGTAGGAAATAATTATTTTAGTATAACAAAAAATAAAAGCGATGGCAAACCTCCGAGTGTATTTCTGTCACAAAAAAATCTCCTCATAAAAACCGTTTGTCGTTTGCAGTCGGCTTAAAACTGCAGGACCCTCCATTTGTGGAACAACATCAAGACGCACACCGGAAATAGGAGGAGGAGCTCGGCCAAACACCTAGCAGAAGTGTACGTGCTAATTATTTTTTTATTTTTTTATAAAATTAAATGTGATTAATTTAAATTCCAAAATTGAAGATTCGCTACTATTAGAAAAAACGTTTTCTTCATTTTGGTTTTTCACCGAGATTCGAACCTACATTCTCTCTGAATTCAGAATGGTAGCCACGCACCAACCAATTTGCCTACGGCGGCGAATGCTTTGATATTAATTCAATTGGCGAAATAATTAATTATATTGCATGAAAATATGTTTTCCGGATAATTCCGACTGACTTCTAAAGAAAAGCACACATTTTTCAAAAATTAATGTTCAAGCATTTCTAGGCCATTTTTCTATATGTGTAAATAAGCATTTAAAGTAATTTTTTTTCAGGAAAATGCATAACTTCCAATATAAATGTGAACACATTGTTATTACCCAAGTCAGCGTTGTCTTCGAAAGCAGGCCTATATCATCCCAACGACAGTCACTGTATCAGCGCTTCTCATTGTATAGGGGTTTTTGTTCTTGTAGCAGCATAAACCTTCCCCATGCACATACGGGGAATGTTGCTGGAATGGATGTCTGGATATAAACCCGGGTCGCTCCGGTAACGTAGAACCGATAGTCCGAGAGTTTTTTTTTGTTTAGTGCGTGTTCAAGAACTCTCTAAGGACATTTCCGTACATACACCAGCAGTATTTGAATAATAACCACAGAAACTACAAACTATGATTGGCTGTTGTTGGTGTGCTTATTCATGTGTGCGTTCACCCATTTGTCCAGTATGACAAGTTAAGAACATATTTATTTATGGTAGGCTGGTAGGTTGGCGATTTCCAAATTCCGGCTGATAGGGAAAATTAGCTTAAAGTAGGCAAAATTTTGCTTCCACAACTTTACATTAATTTTATTTATTTTAAACGGTGCCTTTGGCTTTTACTGTGCTCTGCCCCTATGTATGTACTTGCCTCAAATCTAAAGTTAGTAATGTTAGGTACGCTTTCAATGACTTCATAGTGTATTTAACAGAGAATAAAGCTTAAAAAATTAAAAAAAATGGTTGACTTCATAAACGCATTAATGCAAAGCGTCTCGCTCTTTTCTTTTTTAATCTAAACGACCATAATTTGCGCAATTTAGTTGGAAATTAAAATCCCACGTTGATGCTTTGCATTAGTGCGTTTACGAAACCATCAAATTTAATTAAAGCAAATAGTATGACTCTTAAAGGTATACATGTTAGAGTAATTAACTGGTTTGAATTGAAATCTTATAAAGATGAATATTGCGCACCAAGTTTTTTTTGTTTTTATTAATAAATCTTCTTTTATAATTTCACGAATTATGAAGTGGTAGAGGTAGTTTTTGCAGCAGCTTGCCGTTTTTTCACACCCCAATTATAAACTCGAGCCATATTTACTTCGGTGGTAGTCAACTGATCCCTAAAACAAAACAAAAAATCAATATTTTTATTTTGCCACTTTAACGAAGTTTGTGAATTTACCGAAGAAAATCTTGGTCATGCTCTACCGTTTTGAGATTCACAACTGCAGAGTTCATATTTTGCTTCAAAAGCTCCTCGGCCTCGTCTAGTGGATATTCCAACATTACACTAGCACCCAGCCAGAGGCATACCGTTTTCGTAGGTGGTACAAGTGTTTTAATAAAAATTTGATCACTAAGTAGAAATTGCGTTTCACGCTCTTCCGTTTCTTGCCTTAGCACATTCACCATCTCTAAAGAACGCTGAAGATCTGGAATCTGTGATTTGAGTTTACGACGCCGCGCCTCTAGATTAAATGCCATAAATCTATACTTGCTATGTTGTTCATCTAATCTCTGTAGAACTTTCTCACAATTGTCCTCATTTTCGGGTTGTGCCATGAATGTATCAATTTCTTCCTGTAAATGAACCGTGATGATTAATAATATACTTGCGAGACAAGGGAACCCGCACCCCTTCTTGAAGCATTACTAGGTTAGGTCAGCACTACTACTATATTAGGCATTAACATTGAAAACTTACCAGAAATACAGCCTCTGGTATACCGGCGAAAGACTTTTGATTTTCGGGTAATTTTGGCATTTCTATAGAGTCTACTATACCAGTCATAATTCTAAAATCCAGCAATAACTTTTAATTAAATCAATTTACAACAGTCGTGCAGAATTATATAGACACCAACAGATATATTCCACACATTCGCTTGCTTTAGAAGTGTCAAAATCAGTTGTGTGCAAAAGAGAAAACTATACAGAGATGTTGCCACCATACTGACACCAATACTTAACCCCACATCTACACTTTCTACTAAATATGTCTTAACATCTGCCGAATTTCTATTTTGACTCTTTCCCGTTTTCTCATGTGAGCGCATTGAGCTCTAAAAATTCCATTTTCAAAATTGCAACAAAAAAACCGGATAAATATATTCACTCACGCAAATGCAGCGGAAAAATTACAAATGAGTTGTCAAACTATAATATGACGTTGACTGATGTTAAAACTATATAATAAATGTTTTTCTTAATTTTGGTATTTCACCGAGATTCGAATCTTCATTCTCTCTGTGAATTCCGAATGGTAGCCACGCACCAACCCATTCGGCTACGGCGGCCGCCGAATTTTTAAAACTATGGATCAAGAAATTCGGTGGTACAGATATGTTTTAACAGTGAATTTGCGATCTCTACTCGACATTTTTGCTGGCAAAGACAATACATCCATCGGCAGTCTGTAGCTTTTCTGATATTGTACCAGTTTGCAAATCTTGTTTCCATTATTGAGTGATACTAGGCGAATCTATACAAGATGATGTTACCAGAGCCAAAGTGACATTAATATCAATTTTTTATTTAAAATTTGGAATTCAATTTGAATTTCAAAGATGAAGTCTGAATTTAAACAAACAAAAAAAAACAAACAAAGCAACCACACAAAAGCAGGCCACATTCACATTCAAACACCCAAATCATAGCAATGAGCACTATCCATTTGATATTTAAGGCATACGGAGATGCTCTGAAATATGACCAGAATTGATTTCGCATCGATTTAGATATCCGCCTCGGAATCTTAAAAGATGTTCAGCAATCTTATTCAAATTGAGAAGGTCGAATTGAATACGAATTCTCTTCGAGCAATTGGTGCATCATTTGCTTACCTTTCTATTAGGCTATGAATATTTTGCCAAAGAATGCCGATTTTTACCCGTTAAAAAAAATTTGTTGTTTGGAGCCGCAATTGTCATCAAAAGTAAGAAGGAAAATATAATAGGAAATGTAAAATGGAATATTTTGCCCAATCAAAGCAACCTACTAAGCCTCTCTGGTGCAATGTAAAGAAATATTTATCAACGAAAACAACAAAATGTAAAATGGTTTATTACATAATTTCAATACCTTTTAAACCAAACAAAAATGTTTCCTTTTTCCAAATATTGCCCAAAAAATTACGATTTGAGCTGCATTTGTGCTCTTTCACCTCAACCAAAACGAAAAACGTTATTTATAAATATTTATTGTAAAACAAATATTGAGAAATGTGATTTATACTTACATATCGGGAACTGCCGCACATCAACTTGAACCAAGTTCGCAACACAATTACTTATTTATTTATTTACGCGAAATGTAATCTTAAAAATTTAAATTACCCAATTAAGGCTACTAGTGGCGGAGACTATCGGCCTCTTTATTATTTCCCCAAACTGTGAATCACTGCTCTCATCGCTACTCGTTGTTTTTATTTTTCTAATTTCATTTATATCGTTCCCCCATTTATGTGTGTAGTTATTTCGAAAGATAAGTTTTGGCAAATATATAGTGGTGACACTTTATATCTTAAGTTATACTTAAGTTCGACTTAAAAACACAATATGGCAATACTTCTGAGATGTCACATATTGACACTGAGATCATTAAATTCCAGTAACAGTATATTTAAAATTGTCATTGAAAAACGTTGATTGTTTGGTGTTCAGGCTACACATGATTATCTGTTCGTTATTTAGTTAAATATATATTGGCTAACATTAAAAGTATGTCGGATTCAGATGAAGTAATAACTAGCGATCTAGAGGACGAATCCATTGGCGATAGCTCAAAAAGTGCATGTGAGTTTAGGTATAAAAAACGTGTTTCTTTATTATAAGATTAATTTTCAGATGCTGAATTGCCTAGCGGTGAAATCATTATTGAAGAATCTGGAACAGAAAGTAATTATCATCAATCTTAACAATCTTAACATCTCCTTTTTAAACTATTTATGTGTTATAGGCTCTGATGAAAGTATTGTAATTCGAAAGCGTAATAGTAATGGGGCAAAAAGCCGCCGACGAATTATTCAGTCAGAATCGGAAGAGTCTGATGAGGATGACGAGTCTGATAAGGATGACGAGTCTGATGAGGATGACGAGTCTGATAGACAGGCCTTATCACCACGCACTCGAATGAGTATTACAGGAGTAAGGCCATAGGACCTTTCGGATTCTAGCGAAATTGAGTACTCGGACGCGCGATCAGAAGTAGAAGATTCAGTGGAAAAGCACAACACAGAAAATGGAGAAGAATCTCACACTCTTAAAATTAAAAACTCGTTTGTGGATGGATCAGCGTCGGAGGCAGAAGCTGAAGAACACACTACTGAAGAAGAAACGACAAAGAGCATTATTGATGAGGGCGAAAATGTGAAAGCAAAATTTGTGGAGGACACAAACAAAGTAGCAAATGTTCCTGTTACACCGAAAAATAATCAATTTCAAACGAAGCAAGCCAATGTTGACTCACCCATGAGCTCAGGTCGATACAGTATGCAGTTTGAAAGAGCTATAAAAGAAAAATTATCCTCTACCATCTATCAGGCAAGTCCAAAGGATACATATCGATCCCGAGTAGATACGTCCGATGAAAGTGATGTTCAGGTGATTAGTTTTAAGGAGAAACCCATAGAAATTGGTAGCAGTAGTGATGAAAGTGATCAGGAGAATATACCCACAACCAATACTTCCAGCTACTTAAAAGGAGAATTGATTAAACCTAAACCACACCTAGTGCAACCAAAAATTCCAGGAGTAATTAAAGTTACTGAATCTATAGTCAACGCCAAAGTCATGGCCAAGGATGAGCAACTTGTTTCTAAAGAATTTTTTGACAAGGAATTAAAAAAATTGCACGAACTGAAGATTGAATTACAAAGTGCGGAAAGGTTGCATGAAAAAATAGCACAGAGTTTACCTGATGGAGGGAAGCAGCTTTCTCTCCGAATTGAGCGCTTGCGCAATGATTTTCATACTAAATCTAGGTATGTAACTACGCTAAAAGTTGAAGATGCCGTTGCTTCAAGCTCAAACCATCAAATTCAAAATAAAGTAGATCCACTGAGCTGGGAAGACCTCTCGAAAGCTGTAAATCAAATTCAACCTACACATACCGGCAAGCAAGGTCTGGCCACATTCAATGCGCAACGCGAATTGACAGTTGAACGCCTAAAGGTTTGTAGTACAACTAATCATATTTTCACATCCAAACAATTATGTGCACATATAGGGTTTGATTGAAAAGCAATGAGTCATCCCGCGCGGAGCGTCTGCCAAGCGATCAACCGAATAGGCAGGTGGGGGAAATGATCGTTGGACCGTCCCCTTCCACTAGAAACCGGCCCCAGTTCGCTGGCAACAGCGGTGCAGTCAACGTCGCTCGGCGCGGGAAAGCTGTTTTAAAAATGTGTTAGGATTTTGGAGTGGCGAAAATGCAGCGATCGTTGGAGCAACGTTACTCGATCAAATTTTGCGTAAAGCTAAGCAAAACAAGTACCGAAACCATTGGGCTACTCAAGAAGGCTTACGGGGACCAATCTCTGTCCAGTGCCCAGGTAAAATGGGGGCACAAGTCGTTCAAGGAAGGCCGGGAGGACGTCGAAGACGAACAGCGATCTGAAAGGCGCAAACAGATGAAGATGTGAACCGGGCTCGTGAATTTTTGAACATTGACCGTTGTGCTAGTCTACGTGAGATCAGTGAAGAGTTAAATTTAACTTATTACAATATGTGGGAAATCGTGACCTCGTCGCCCGGGTTCGACCCGACCTCGTCAACAATTTCACCCTTCATCACGACAATGCGCCGGCGCACACCGCCTTTCTCTGCACCTCTGCATTGGCCAAGATGGGGTTCCGGTGCTTTCCCACCCTCCTTACTGCCCCAGACCTGTTCCCTCCGGACTTCTTGTTCCCGCGCCTGAAAAGAAAGCTGAAGAGGAGGGGTTTCGACTCCATCGAGGCGATCCAAAAAACTGTGACAGCCGAATTGAACGCGATTCCGGCGGATGAGTTTAAAAATTGGGTCCTATTTTGAAGAATATTAGTTGTATAAGCCAAAAGGTTTAATAAAACTGCTTAAAATATATAAGGCTCATTACTTTTCAATCAAACCCTGTACCCGTATTTAAGTATGATGAATTTTCTAGAACGGATATATGAGAAAATGTTGGAGTTTTATCGTCATTAGCATGTAGTCGCATGAGTTACTTTGCATTACATGCGCTGACATGACCTAAAATTTCGCATTTCTTGATTACAAATCTTCACATCAACTGATTACGTTCTTAAACTTAATGTAATCTATTAGCATAATTTGGCGTTGTAATTTGTTTAAATTGCGTTTCTTGCAGGATATTCATAGCTCGTTGAAGTCGTGTCCTACTGAAGATGTACTTGCTGAAGATCCAGTTGGTTTACATGTAACTCTAATGGATCACCAGAAGCATGCACTGGCTTGGATGACTTGGCGCGAAAACCAACGACCTCGTGGTGGTATTCTTGCTGATGATATGGGCTTAGGAAAGACCCTAACAATGATATCACTAGTCCTTGCCTCAAAGAACTGTCCAGAGCAAGAAAGTAATATTGAAAATGATAATTTGAGTGAATCGGAAAATGAAAATGAGGGCTGGACATCGAAAGGTCGACGAAGTTGTATGTATATTTAGTGGAGGTGGAGGCAATTGAATTTTTCACGTTTAACTTCGTTTTACTTGTAGTTTACCCAGGAGGAACATTGGTGATTTGTCCAGCGAGCTTAATTCGCCAATGGGAGGGAGAAGTTGAGAGTAAAGTCAAGCGTCACAAGCTAACTGTTTGTGTCCATCACGGTAATAATCGTGATTCCAAACCAAAACATTTGCGTACCTACGATATTGTCATTACTACTTACAATATTGTGTCGCGTGAACAAAAATCCCAAGGTGCGCTATTTGGTATTAAATGGCAGCGTATAATACTTGACGAAGCTCATGTGATACGCAACCATAAAGCGCAAATGTCAATGGCTGTATGTGCCCTAAGTGGCAAATATAAATGGGCTCTGACCGGTACGCCTATACAAAATAAAGAAATGGATGCCTATGCGCTAATAAAGTTTCTGCGATGTTCACCATTTGACGAACTACCTCACTGGAAAAAGTGGATTGATAACAAGAGTGCGGGAGGTCAACAACGCTTAAATGCCTTGATGAAATCACTTATGCTTCGGCGTACCAAAGTGATGCTTCAAGAGCGCGGAGCTCTAAATTGTTTGCCAGAGAAACGCATGGAGCTTATCGAAGTAAGCTTAGATAAAGACGAAATGAATGTGTATCAGAAGATAATGGTATACTCGCGCACACTATTTGCGCAATTTCTGCTACAAAGAGCCGAACGAGAGACGGATTTCATGTACAGAGAGGATGGTAATCGGCCCACTTTTACACAAACCAAAGATCCGAATGGTGCGTACTACAAAGTACATGAGAAATTCACAAAACTGCATCGTGGCCAAAAGGATGTGAAATCGCACGAAATTTTATTGTTGCTGTTAAGGCTGCGCCAAATTTGTTGCCACCCAGGTTTAATTGATGCGGTATGATTTGAATATTACGTATAATTCGTTTTTAAATTATTTCTTATGTAAGCTTTATTTTTTATATGATTAGATGCTTGACGATGCTGATAACGCCGAGAATATGGAAAGCGAAAGTGAAGATGAAAAGCTAAAAATTGATTTACTTGAGCAGTTGAACAACTTGGCAATCAATGACAGCTCAGAAAATCGTAGTTTGGAAGGTGATAAAGGGCTAAAACCTGAGGAAGAAGTTATTGCCAAAGCTTCAGCGAAAGTCTTACAACGCAGTAATCCAATATTTAATATAAAGCGACCGTCATCAAAAATCAAAAAGGTTCTTGAAATTTTGAAACATCGTGTTCTGAATGGAAATGACAAGGCTATTGTAGTCTCGCAATGGACGAGCGTTCTGAATATACTGAAGTTACATTTGGAGGAGCAGGGTATCGGAACGTTGTCTCTTAATGGCACTATACCCGTCAAGAACCGTCAAGAGATTGTCACAAATTTTAATAATGCAAATATTAACAAGCGAATTCTGCTACTGTCGCTAACAGCAGGGGGAGTAGGTTTAAACTTAGTCGGTGCTAATCATTTGTTAATGATCGACTTGCATTGGAATCCGCAATTAGAAGCACAGGCGCAAGATCGCATTTATCGTGTTGGGCAAAAGAAAAATGTGGTTATTTATAAATTCATGTGCAAGGACACTGTAGAAGAGCGCATAAGAGCATTGCAGGAGCATAAAATGTCGATAGCAAATGGTGTACTTACGGGTGCGCGTTCGGCAGAGGGTAGCAAACTTACTATGGAAGATCTCAGGGGTCTTTTTGGCATGTAATTAATTTTATGTTCGGAAGATAACAGGGGTCTTTTTTTAGCTTGTAATTAATTTTATGTTTCAGTATTCTATTTTAAATATTCCAATGAACAAATTTTTTTGATATGTTATTTTTTATGTCTTTATGAACCGCTTAGTTAATACGTGAATAAATACATACATAATTAAAAATAAACAGCACTATAACCTTTAAGAAAAACCATTTCACATTCATTATAGTTTACATATACATCTTCCCACTAATGTAAATCAAAAGTCGTCAACATAGAGAATTACTTTGTACAAGTGCATGCACACATTTTTTTTCACCTCAGGAAACTAATCGAAATATTAAAATTTTGAGGCAAAGAAGCAGCAAACAAAAATTTGTAAGAGAGAACGATTTAGGTCTTAAATACATAGATGAAAAAGTACAGAGCACATCAACAATTTTGTATAAATTTGGCACCTGCGGAATGCAACATTTGCTAGTAACGAAAGTGACCGAGATAGTCATGGTGAAGGTGGCACTGTGGAAATTTTATTTTGTTCAACTCTGGCAACACTATCTGGAGCATTTCTGTGTAGACGCGCCTTAGCCGCGATTACAAAAAACAAAAAATGGACATTTTTCTTGTTGGGATATAAATTTACATACAGAGAACCAACAAAAACAAAAAAAAAACAAAAAACCAACGTGGGACACATACAGTCTGTGTCAGAAGGAAAGAACCGGGTTTTTTCTCGTAACTTCAAGATATTTTCGTCCTGCTTTTTATGCGTAATATTCCCACTCAAAGGCTACGACGCCAGTGCTAACTCAGGTTAGTGTCGTTCGAAAAATTTCCGTAAACGCAACCAAATAAAAATGAGTGAGAAGTGAGGCGGTATTTTTATGGAAACAAGGAAATGGCGTCACAGTAATGGACTGGCTTTCCCAGTCCCTAGACGGCAATCCCACTAAAAATGTAGGGGCGTTCCCACGACAGTTAGTTATACGTTGCCGGAACGACCGTATTTACGAGGTGTGTTCAAAATGTATCGCGAATTTTGAATTTTCACAGGTTACGTACACATGCCCCACAAAGTCTGCGTTCACCCTACAATAACTTTTCAGTGAATGACTTTTTTTATATTTTTATAATTTTTATAGATTTGTAGGGGAGGGGGCCCAGTTGTGACGCAGCTAAATATTTTTGACATGCGGTATGAAAATGACAGTTTGAGCCCTGCCAATCATGTTCGTTTGACGTTCAGCAGTTTTTGTGCAGACACCAACGTTAGTAGTCGCATTGTGTATACACGCACCAAACATCGTGTTGAAAATCGTGCGAAAAAGTTATTTTGATTTTTTTCAAAGTACCAAAATTTTGTGAAATTAACAGTGAAAAGGCGAGTGTAATGCATCAAAATATTGTATTTGCCGTATATTTTGTGATTCTATATGGATTTATGTGATTATGTGGTGTCTATAAAAAACTTGCTTGTCATACACAAAATAGCATCGTGACCCGGTTGTGACTCAGCGGGTGGCCCAGTTATGACGCACCTTTTTTTGCACTACGATCATATAGAACTGCCGAATTCCTACATTTTTGTTGTTGTTTAAAAAAAGAGGAGATCAATTGCAACGTATGCAAGCGTCCAGTTCATTTGAAGAGCGCCAACATGCAGGCAAGTTATTTCACTTGCAAACACTGCGAAAGTGACGTGGACGACGACTAGGAATATTTAGATGACGATGATGAATAAAAATCGTTGTCATTTATGGCCATTGAAGGACATTTTCTTTTGTATTTTTCATTATTTTTGCCATTGAAAGCCTTCAAAATAAATAAATCATTAAATCACAACAATTGGTGTGACATTCCTTTCATATTTTCTCATTTCCAGTAAATTTCTTCAGGTGCGTCACAACTGGGCCACTTTTTTTTGTCCTAAAAAAAGTTATCCTGAAAAAATTTGTTCCAAAATTTTTTGAGTAACTCAAATAAACATACTTTCTTTGGAGAAAAGTTGCGTTTGGTTAATAGTTAAATGTTAAACTTCTTCATTTTTCAATTTGCGGAACTGAGGAAAAAATTTTAATTTTTTTCAAAACCCGCGTCACAACTGGGCCCCCTCCCCTATATATTTATATGTTTATTATGTGTTTAAGTTTCAAAAACAAAAATAAATTTCAAGATTCCTCACATAAGTTTTTAGATAACGGTGAAAAATGGCTGTAACAAGTAAATAAAGCGACCATAAAGTCTGCGTTCAGTCTTAAAGTCTAATACAAAAACATGATATGCTATATGCAAAAATTAAATCTAATTTTTAGTTGGATATCCACGTTGCTTCATGACTTCACTCACCCTATTTGTCATTGAACTTACTAGTTTCTCTGTTTCCTCTGCTGTTATCTTCCTCCATTCTGCCTGCATGACACTCCGCAAAACCTCTTTACTAGTAATCACTTGCTGGCGAATTCTTTTTTTCCAATAAATCACACAGATACTCGATGTGGTTAAGATCTGGGGACTGTGGCGGTGTTTTAAGCTGTTTTGGGGCGTTGTACAAGAGCCAAAGCTTAACGATCTCGGCTGTGTGCTTCGGGTCGTTATCTTGTTGAAACCAAAATGTTCTTGATAAGCCGAGATTTTCTGCGCTTTGCTTTAAATTCCGTTTTAGTATGTTCAAGTATCCCCATTTATCCATCGTCGAATCAATAGATTCTAACTGACCCACACCATTTGCCGCCATACAGCCCCAAACCATAACCCCGCCACCTCCGTGCTTAACCGTGCCAACAAGATTTTGCTTTTCAAGAGCAGTTCCAGGTTTTCGCCAAACAATTTGACGGCCTTTTATTTCGAATATACAAAATTTACTTTCGTCTGAAAATATTACTTTTTTCCAGAACTCGGGAGGCTTTTTTATTTACTCATTAGCAAACTGAATGCATTTACGTCTGTTCACAAGAGAAATGAAAGGCTTTCTTCGGGCGACTCTACCATGGTATCCAGCTTGACGTAGAACTTTTCTGGCAGTTTTAGCGCAAATACTTTTTTTAAATGTTTGATTTATGTTTTCAACAAATTTGAGGATGTAATCCGGGGGTTAACCTTTGCCAAGTTGGTTATAGAACGCCGGGTCGATAATTTTTTCGGTCGCCCTGACCTGAGGTTAGATGTAAAAATTCCAGTTTGCCGAAAATTTGTTACAACTCGCTGAAAGAGGAATACGTTCTCTCAATAGATTTTCCAATATTTCGGAAACTTTTTCCGTCTTTCCACATTTTTATAATTATTTTCCTCTCAGAAACGCTTAATTCTTTTCCCTTTCCTTCCATGTTCTTTAATTATCTCCAGTTATAAATAAAATGTTCAACTAAGCTTAACATCCATCGAAGTAATGTGCAATGAAAAATTAATATAAACAAGGAAAAATATCTTAAAATTAACGGCATTATTAAAATAAACAGGCTGAACGCAGACTTTTTGGTGCCACATTTACATGCTGCTGAAATTATTTTCCCGTTATCTAATAAGTGAAGTGGGGAATCTTGTTTTTTTTCTTGCCCTTAAAAGCTGGGAATGTAGTGAATAAACAAATTGCAAAGATTTCAATTTAATCATAATATTCTATTTTGTTTTTAATAAATTTAAGAAGGCTATTCGGGTAAATGCAGACTTTGTGGGGCATGTGTATATTCGAATTTCGATTTTTTTGTGGCGATATGTTAGTACTCGTGTCTCTCACTCATGCGACGAGTTCCACCATTTTGAATGTTCAGTTAATTGTCGACAGCTGCTTTGCTTGCACGTGCTTCGGCTCGTCTTCGATTTTTACCTATTCAAAAAGTTGGATCAAAGAACCAGTAACAAATTTTGTGTGAAAAACGTAATTAAGTGCGCGGATGCATTCCGAATGTTGACTGTGTCATAGGGAGAAGCTACTTTGGACCAAAGCAACGTTTATTAGTGGCAAAAAATGTTCTCAGAAGGCCAAGAAGATGTGAACGACGAAAAGCGCGGTGGAGGCTCGTGCTCTTCAACAACAGACGAAAAAATTCGTCGAATCACCGTTAGAGATGTTACTGAGGACCTAGACATATCGATTGGCTCGTGGGTTGCCGCAAAATTCGTACCAAAACTGCTCAATTTCGACCAAAAGCTGCATCGCATGAACATTGCTGATGTTGAGATGTTGGACTTTGTCCACGGCGACCCAAATTTGCTCGAGAGGGACATAACTGGTTATGTTCATGACGTGGAAACCAAAGCTCAATCATCTGAATAGAAACTGCCGCATGAACAAAGACCGAAAAAAGCAACGCCCGGATTTTTAGAAGAACAAAAAATTGGCTCTTGCATCACGATAAAGCCCCTGCTCACACATCGTTGCTTGTGCATGACTTTTAGGCCCGAAACTGAAGAGGCCCATGAAAGGACGACGCTTCGCTACGATTGACGAGCTAAAGACGGCAGCGAAGGAGGAGCTGAACAAGATAAAAAAAGTGATTTTTTGAAGTGCTTCGAAGATTGGAAAAAACGTTGGCACAAGTACACAATATCTCATGGGGATTACTTTGAAGGGGACAATATAGATATTAATGAATAAATAAATAATTTTTGAAAAAACACAAAATTCGCGATACTGATTACACAGCTTATTGAGTAATTGCGACTCTTAGTTTTGTACATACTTTCATGTAAAAATTTTTTAAATATAATATATAACTTTTATACTTCATGAATAATTGCGGTGCCCTGTTTCTTTTAAGGACGATAAATCAGCAACTAATGAAGCTAGAAGAATGAAACAGACACATTCGCTATGCCAGACATTCCATTTTGCAATTGTTTGAGGAGTATTTTGTTTTAGGAGTGCCTGAAAGTACAAAACCGGAGCGGCAGCGCTTACCTGGAACGCTGTCCCTTTTATGCACCTGCCTATTGTAAATGTACCCTTCTAATGTATTTAGAAGTGTGTTATTGAATTTTGTTTTATACCTGAGAGTTTAATTTTTATTTTTCACTGCCCGAACTGGAAAATATTTAAGGTGGTAGTCAGTATAAGCAGCTAAGTCAAGTAGTAAACTTGAGAGTTCGTTCATATTTTTTTCTGTAATTTTTTCATGAAAATGTAGTCTTCTAGAGGAATGAGAAAATCTCTTAAGGCCTTCCGCTCCCACTTGGACGAAGCGTAGTGCCATTTTTTTTAAGTTTTAATTACATTGAACACTGTTCACCGAAGCTTTTCAACAATTGCTGCGTTTTTGCGAATTGAAATACTCTTCTTATAATATTTCACTATGAGATCTTTTAAATCCTTACAGCTTTTTTTTCTTCTCTTAAAAGGCGCGAAAATTATGAAACGCCACGAATACAAAGTTTAAATAAAATGAAATTGTGTAGGCGGCTCTGTGACGCAGCCAACTTTGTTACATTTCGAAATTTCAGTGTAGTAACGGATACGTTCCAATTATTTTTGGTTTTCAAGATTGGTAGTAATGCTTAAATTTGTATAATAAATATTTTATTTAAATGAAATAATTATCGTTGATGAAACTTTGACCTTTTATTCGGTTTTTGTGCCAATTTCCAAGCTTTATTAGTTGCTACATTACATGTACAGTTAGCAACAGAAGTAAGTATACACCGGACACGTTTTCAATTATCCCCCAATCGATTCCTTCAAACAACCTAAGTTATAACAAAATTGTGTTTTATTTACATGAATGAAATACAAAAATCATTTTTAATCCAAATAATGACAAAATTTTAAAAAGGAAGAAAATTATAGCTTTTTATATTAAACTTTATAAAAATTCATGTCTCAAAAGTAAGTATACAGTTCATCATATTATTAATTTGTGAAATCAAAAACATAATTAAAATCAAGTTCTAGTATTTGGTACGATAACCATAAGACTTTACAATCGCTTTAAGTCGTGAAGGCATTGATTTCACCAAGTTTTCAGTTACAGCTGGTGGTATTTTATTCCATTCCTCTTGAAGGACGTTTTTCAGTTGCTACTTACATATTTCTAATCGGATGTTTACGTATTTGCCGCTTTAAATGTTCCCATAAATGTTCGATTGGGTTGGTATCTGGGGACTATGGCGGTGTTTTCAGCTGTTTTCGCACGTTGTATAACAGCTGCTCTCGTACAATGTTGGATGTGTGCTTGGGGTCATTATCCTGCTGAAAAATAAACGTTCCTACATGGCCTAATTTCGTAGCGCTTTCTTTTAAATTATTTTTCAAAATATAATATTTTCGATAAATACCAAGTTTCCAACCCTGTTTGCAGCCATACATCCCCAAACCATCAGAGAGCCCCCTATATGCTTCACAGTGCCGGTCATATTGTTTGGATCCAATTCCTCGTTAACTTTTCTTCAAACTTTTTCACGGCCATCAGATCCACAGATACTGAACTTACACTCATCAGAAAATATCACTTGGTTCCAAAACGTTTGGTCATATTTTTCATGACCTTTGGCGTATGAAATTCGTTTACTCCGATTGACATTACTCACGAAGGGTTTTTCCTAACATTGCTCCCATGATAATTAGCACTATGCAAAACCCGTCGAATAGTTTGGGTGCTAAATTGTTTTCCAGGCTCATTTTCAACTTCAGATTTCAATTTGGGGGCACTTATTTTGGGGTTTGCCCTGATTTTCCGTACGACTAAGCTTTTTTCTCTGGGACTTACGAGCGGCGGACACCCACAACGCTCTTTATTATTGGTGCTTCCGGCACTGTTATATTTATTCACAATCTTTTGAACTGTAGCAAAACTCCTATCTATCAAACGACCGAGTTCTCGCAATGATTTATGTTCCTTGTGATATTTTATAATCAGTTTTTTTTAAATCATCAGAAAGCTCTTTTCGTTTTGGTGCCATTACTAAAAATGTCGCAAAAATTAATACAAAACGTACTTCCATAAATTTGTATACTCACTTTAATTATTTCCTTTTAATAGTTTTAACTTTTTTAATCAATGCGTAAAAATAAATGTTTTACTAACTGAACAATCGTTTGCTGTATACTAACTTTTGTGACATAAATCTGGCTGGCATCAAAAACAAAGTAAAGCGCGAATAAAGGAACCTAGAATTTACAGCTAAATTAAGGCGCATATGAAAGCTTTTCCCAGTACACAATTATATATATATAATTGGCGCGTACACCCTTTTTGGGTGTTTGGCCGAGCTCCTCCTCCTATTTGTGGTGTGCGTCTTGATGTTGTTCCACAAATGGAGGGACCTACAGTTTTAAGCCGACTCCGAACGGCAGATATTTTTATGAGGAGCTTTTTCATGGCAGAAATACACTCGGAGGTTTGCCATTGCCTGCCGAGGGACGACCGCTATTAGAAAAATGTTTTTGTTTTTTTCTTAATTTTGGTGTTTCACCGAGATTCGAACCGACGTTCTCTCTGCGAATTGCGAATGGTAATCACGCACCAACCCATTCGGCTACGGCGGCCGACACAATTACCCTATGTAAAATATTTTGATTACTTATTAAGGAAAGCGTTAGTGTCAAACAATTCCATAAAGCAGGCTCCTGTGTACTTATTTATGTTACTAACTGTATACTTCAACGTTCTCTGCAAGAAACTTCCAAAGTAAGGGAAAGTGAGAGAGCAAAATGATATTTCATTTTGAGGGGAAGCTGCAAGTTTTTAGTGGATAAATTTTTACTTGTAAGAATTTGCAAGTGAGAAAAACAGCTGATCGCAAACTAAAAATAAACACTAATTAAAATTTGGGAATTGCAATTGGTAATGGAATGTTCTTTATCTGACAGCGATGATGATGAAATGGAACAAATTATTGGGGACAAAATGAAATCACGTGATTCCGAAGGTCGTTATTTTGAATTTGAAATTTTTTTTTTAAATTTAATACGAGGTAGCTTAAGAATTAAACATTTTTAATTTTTTTTTTGTGATTTTTCCTACCAACAATTTACTCAACTGTTCGTTAAACTTGCAAATTGTTACTGGTTTGGCGTTCATGCACTGTTTTTGATGTTTTTCTCTCAGAGAGCGAATTCTCAGAAATTAAGTTACTGGATAATTTTTACATGAACAGACCTATTGTGCATGTTTACTCTGCGATTAGCTGTTTTTCTCACTTGCAAATTCTTACAAGTAAAAAGTTATCCACTAAAAACTTGCAGCTTCGCCTCAACATAAAATGTCATTTTGCTTGCTCACTTTCCCCTACTTTGCAATGTTTTCGGATACATGAACACCAAAACGTGGTAATTTGTAGCAACTGTTACAAACTATTGGCTTCATGACAATACCTAATGCTTGCAGAAGCTAATCTGAGAGATCAGACACAAATATTGCAGCCAGCGAGGAGCTCTCCCACTAGCATTGAATTCAATCAGGCTATGTAGTGGATGTTCACGCATTGTATGTATGTACATATGTGTGTATACATAAAGTTGATTTAATTTACTCGTACAATTTAAATTTATTTAATTTAAACATTTATGTTATATATGTACATACGTATTCATATAGATTAAACACCTTAGCTATTACGATATTTTCACAGTGTTTTAGTTAAGGGTACCCGGTGGTCTAGAGGACGAAAATTTCACCTATTTTCACGATTTTTTTTTTGCCATTAAAAATTTTAAAAACGATGTTTCAACTTTTCGGGCTTATTAGTACGTTTATTGAGCATACAACAAAATTTTTTTTTACTTTTGAAACAATATTTATTATTATAAAAATGCCGCTAAAGATGACCCTCTCGAAAATGCGAACCCGGACAGCGTAGATGATTTCGAGACTTCTACTCATCTGAAACACAAAATTCAAGAAGATTCTTAATCAGAAAGAGTGCAGTTATGATCGGAACTAAAACAAATCGAAAAAATGAAAAATTGACAAAATGGCGCACTTTTGAAAAAAAAATTCGTAAAATCGGGTTTTTTTTCACTAGTTTTTTTGTTTAAAAAATAGGAAATTATTTGAATAAAATTATGATTCTAGTTCCGACGATAGCGATACATGTTGTGAACAACATATCCAAATTTCAAGTGATTCGGTTGAATAGTTTTTTTGTTTTCATCCCCGCCGTGCCGAAAAAAGTCGTTTCGAGATAAATGAGTTTAAAGTTTGAGGTTAGAGGAGCGCGCGGACCGCTCTCTACCTAGTTACCGTGCTGTAGAAGCTATAATATTGATAATTTCGGCATGAAAAGTTAACTGTATATTCTTAAGATACTATACTTTCGAAATATTGAAAATACAAAAAATCGATTTTTCGAAATTTCTAGACCACCAGGTCCCCTTAATTTTCAAACGAGCCAGTGAGGCTGACCCACAAAATATTAGGTCTACAGTTGGTATAATATTTTCATCTACTTACACTACTGCAATATTTGCTGTAACTTTGTAAGCAAATTAGTAAAAGCATGTGTACATACATTCAGTTGCAGTTAACGCTTAACTGTTTAAGGGAGTTAATGTACTCGCATACATACATACATATGTATGTGCATTTGTGTAACTCTTTCTTCTTCATTTTGTAATTCCTTACGGAATGTAAGCGATCAAGTTAAGTATAAAATAAAATATATCAAAACCAATGCATAAAATTAAAATGTATAAAATGTATAAAATAAAATGTTTACACAAAAACGTGTAAATACAAATCTATAAATTTTTACTTGATTTGAAAAAGTATGTCTGTTTCTGGTTAACTAAAAACGAAGACCAATAAACCAATAGTTTGAACTCCAATTCATTGACGTATATTCCGCAGCCATGATAACTTTTTTCTTCCGATGTCTCGTTTTCAGTAAATCTTTCCTTGTAAAGGGTGATCAATTTAGAGGTATGGGGTTTAAATTGAAATAAAACAACGAAAATTCAAAGACTTTATTATTTTTGTGTTGAACCATTCATGACATTTATTCTTTAAAGATAGTCCCTTTCAAATGTTGGCCGCAACTGCGCCGCCATTCGGCCATCCGTAAACACGAATTTTGAATGAATAACTTTAGTAATGTTGGCTTCCAATGCCTCAAACGAAGCTGGTTTATCCACGAAGCATTTAGACCTTACATACCTCCACAAATAACATTCGAAACGTGTGATATCACACGATTTTGGTGGCCAATCCACTGGCTCGAGACGAGAGATTAATTGCTCACCTAAACGACGACGCAGTAAATCCATTGTTTCATGTGGTGTGTGGTTCAAGAATTTTGCGAAATTGAACTATTTACACCAGAGGATGTATCATCACAAATGTCTAAATTGAAACCAAAGAAGAGTCCGGGTTTTGACCTTATAACTTCGGCTGTTCTTAAAAACCTAACATACAAGGCATTAATTAAGGGGGGGCAGTAGGGTTAATTCCACTAAAAATATGCCCTTATTTATGAATTTTTTTTGGAAAGATGATTCATGTAAATTTATTTATCCAATTAGTATACTGTAAACTCATATTTCAAAAATATTTTCAAAAATTTTCACAAGAAAATATACAAAATTGAGCCGTTGACAGCAGATCTACGCAGACGTCTCGAAAAAAAGGCAATTTGCCGTGGACAGTTTTTCTCAGCATTGGATCATCTGAAATCAAAAAATCAAAGAGTTTTCATTAGGTAATCAAATGTCCGAGGTAACCCTGTCGAGTTTTTATTAAAAAAAAATTTTTTTTCAATTTTTTTTAACATTTGAAGTAGAAGTGCGATTTTTAGACGATAAATCGCATAATATTGTTTATTGCAAAATAAATAAAAATTGAAAAAAAACCTCCCAGGGTTACCTCGGTAATTATGTAGAGAAAGTGTGTACAAAATTTCAGGAAGATCGGTCGAGTAGATTCAGAGAAAAAGTGTCCACCGACTTGAAAAACGTCGTTTTCCAGAAAATCGATTAAAAGTTTTCTATAGCAGGTAGCAGAGTCGGAGCGGCCAACGGTTATAATGCTATAACTTTGTGAGTTTTGCACCGATTGACTAAAATTTGGACACAACATTCTTGAGATTATGTACATTCATTTTCTCAAATAAACCAAAATCGATTTTTTTTTACCCTAAAAACCATACCCCCCCTTAAACTAACAACGATTATAAATGTGTGCATCAGCCTGAAATATATCCTATTACATTGGAAAATTTCAGAGATCATAATGATCCCTAAAGCAGGAAAAAATGCAAACGAGGCCAATTTCATTACTACCACACATGGGAAAACTTTTCGAGAAACTATTTGTCTTGCGTCTAAAAGAAATAATTTCACTCAACACATCAATTTGGCTTCAGAGAAAAACTCTCGACGATAGACCAAGTTCATCGAATAGTTCACACAATAGAAGAGTTACTGGAAAAAATAGCATCTGCTTCTGCGATTTTTCTAGATGTAGCTCAGGCTTTTGAGCATGAGGGGCTGATCTATAAACTTAAGACGTCACTTCCGATGCAATTTACCGAATTATTGACTTCTTATATTGAAGATCGATATTTTCACGTAAAACATGGACAGGCATATACCAGCCTTAGCAACATCAATGCAGGCGTTCCACAAGGTAGCATACTTGGACCTGTATTGTACTTGTTGTATACTTCCGATTTGCCTGTTCCTAAATCCTGTAAAATACCGACGTTTGCGGACGATACGTGCGTCCTCGCTGTTGGCGAAAACGTGGGTGAATCTACTGCGAAGCTACAGGAATCGATTACTGTAATAACAAACTGGACTAGTTTGTGGAATATTAAACATAACGACACTAAATCGGTACACGTAAACTTTACAAACAAAAAAGTTTTCTACAAACCCATTCAAATATTTTCCGCAAACGTTCCGTATGATTGTACAGCAAAGTACTTGGGCATGACATTAGACACTAAGCTCAGGTGGAAGGAACATGTCAAAACCAAAGTCGCTGAACTCAATTTAAAATATAGAAACTTGTACTGGCTTAACGACCGAACGTCTAAATTACGCATTGAAAATAAATTGAAATTGAAATTTTCAAACAAATCCTTAAGCCAGTGTGGACTTATGGAGCTCAACTATGGGGATGCACCGCAAAAAGTAATGTAGAAATCATTCATTCATTCAAATCAAACAAGGTAATCCGGGACATCGTAAAAGCCCCTTGGTATATACGGAATGACGGCCTACATAGAGACCTACAATTGCATACAGTCAATGAAATGATAAATCGACATCAATGCTGAAGCCTCATCTCTTTGCGATGAAGCAATATATACTAATAGTGGAAAATAACATCAGGCAAATGACCACCATGACCACGCTTACAGGTCAATATCCTTTTCATGAAATTTTCTATAACCGAATTGCAAAGTGGCTGCCCTATGTCTTCGATAGCCTCACGAATTCCATCTCTGAGGTCTTGAATCGACCCTGGGCTGCTGGCGTAGACCTTCGCTTTCACGTGGCCCCAAAGAAAAAAGTCACAAGGTGTTAAATCCCAAGATCTTCGTGGCCAACTGTGATCACCTCTTCCAGAGATAACACGGTCCAGAAACTTTTCCCGTAAAAGATCAATGGTTTCGTTGCTTCTGTGGCACGTAGTGGCGCCGTCTTGTTTAAAATAAACGTTGTCCAGATCAATACCATCCAATTCCGGCTATAAAAAATCGTTAATCATCTCTCGATAGCGCAATCCAATGCAAAATCACACCCCTTTATTAGCGCCAGCCACGTCTTTGAAGAAATCTGGGCCGATGATTCCTCCAGCTCATAGGCCGTACCAAATGGACGGCTGTTATTGAATGATTTACGGTAGCTCTGCAGCCCAAATACGGCAATTTTGTTTATTGATGTAGCCATTAAGTCACAAATGGGCCTTATCGTTCATCATCATAAGTTGGCCCGAGCGCGCCACGAACACTTTTCACGGAGCGTCGATTTTCGTAATTTCGTTGTACGATTTGTAAATATTGTTGAGGCGTGAGTCTTTCCATGATGAAATGTCCATGAGTACTGAAAAATATCATGTATTTGGTTCGACAGTAGTCACACGTGATCTGTGAAAGAAACCTTATTGGAAAAAGTAGCTTCAAACTGATCACCCTTCATGGTTTAAAAACTGAAATAAAAAATCAGTATTTTCGACCTTTTTAGTGTTTTTTCCATCTTTTTTCTTTAAATATGTCCACAAATTTTCTATTGGATTAAAATCCGGGCTTTGAGCTGGTGTGTCCAATACTTTACTGCAACAAAAAGAAGCCACATTCTGACCATATGAGCTCTATGTTTTGGTTCGTTGTTCTGGTGAAATTTGTTGTCAACAATGAATCTAAGTTTTGTTGTCAAATATTTGTCAAATGGCACTGCAAAATATTCAAATAATGTCGTGCATCCATGGTATCTTCTACAAACACCAAATTACCCAATTTCTTGAATTGAATATGCATCCGCACATCATGACTGAAAATTTGCGGAATCTTACACCGGCAGTGATAATATTCCGCCTATGCTTACAGAGACTTTAATAGCTGCCTCCACACTCTATTGGGTCCATCGTTGTTATACAGCATAATTTGAGTCTCTTCGCAAAATCTCACATCATGTCAGTAGCTGTCTGGCTGAGTTAGGAACCTAGCGAAAAATAGCCGCTTTTCAATATGCAGTGCAGTGAGCAAAGCATTCTTTCGCTCAACTCGTGAAGCATAATTGTGCTTTTGCGAAAATTCGGTTCTACGCCACACTCATCTCTAAGCTCACTAGCAACATTTCTTATCGAAATCTGCGGACTTGCGGCTACTTTTCTCAACAAAGTAAGTTCGGCGCGGTTAAATATTTTCCGTGGCCTTCCACTTGCAGATTTTGGCTCCGGCGTATTTTCATTTTTTTGCACAATTTGTTGTGTTAGAAATAATTTATTGGGTTAAATAAAACATTTCTCATAACTGTTGCACACTTTTCCCTATTGTAAAGGGTGGTTAAATTTCAAGGGCCGATGTTGAATGTGAACTACAACTAAACGTCAATTTTTTTTTTGCATTTCATTTAACATTTTTCAATTTCAGACTAATTCAATTTGAACCATGGAAAGATACACAATCGAGCAATGCGTTAAAGTTATTCAGATTTATTATGAAAACGGGCGTTCAAATCAACATACATATCGCGTACTTTCGAAGATAATCATCTGCAATGATGAGGCACATTTTCACCTCAGTGGATTCGTCAATAAGCAGAATTGCCGCATTTGGGCGAATGATAATCCAAGAGTGATTGCCGAAAAACGAATGCATCCACAAAGAGTGACTGTTTGGTGCGGTTTATGGGCCGGCGGCATCATTGGGCCGTATTTTTTCCAATGGGCCGTATTTTTTCTATGAGGCCGGTCAGCAGTTACTGTGAATAGTGTTCGCTATCGTGAGATGATAACGAACTTTTTATGGCCCGAATTGGAAGATATGGATGTGGACGATATGTGGTTTCAACAGGCCGGTGCCACTTGTCACACAGCAAACGAAACAATGGCACTTTTGCGCGAAAAATTTGATGGCCGAATAATCTCACGTCGCGGCGATGTCAATTGGCCGCCAAAATCATGTGATTTGACACCGTTGGACTTCTTTCTTTCGGGTTATTTGAAAGGAAAGGTATACGTCGATAAGCCAGCAATAATTCAAGAGCTAAGTGATGGGATAATTCGGCACATTAACGGCGTAGAATCTCAATTAAGCCTCAGCGTAATCGAAAATTTGGACCATCGGATGGAAGTGTGCCGCCGAGGCCGCGGCGTTCATTAGGCCAATATTTTGTTCCGTACCTAATTGAGCCATACCAATATTATCATAGTAAAGAGATTTGAAAATAATCACTTTTCACTGATCACTTTTGATCATGGCAGATTGATGACTAGCGTGTGTGTAACAACTCAGTGAGATAACGGTATATCAGATCATCTTAGCGAACGATGCCAAACATAGGTGGGCAAATCTACGTTGTTGACAGCTGAGAGAAGCGCTCGTTTTGTTTTTGTATTTTTGTTTTTGCTTGCTTTGGTGGATTCGTTATGAAGTACTGCCAACTTATGGTAGTCAGTGGCAAGTTAATGAAATAATTTTGAAAGTTGGAGAGCTTTTCAATAAGAAGCGATGGTTTTAGTTAAAGAAATGACTTGAATACTTTATATATATTTTCCCATTATTCCTCCAAGGGCCGTTATAAAAATATTCCAATTTTCTCAATCTAAAGATAGAGATTTTACTATCTCTACCCAGCTCTTGTTTGGGCTGCAATTTCGAGCTCGGTCTGTCTTCCCCAGGTATGAGCTGGGCGTCCTGGCTTACGGTTGCCCACCGGATTTCATTACCTCGCCATTTTCTTTACCTCGCCCGTTGGGCTACGCAGAACGTGGCCAATCTACCACCATTTCCTTCTCCTAACCTCAACGTTTATAGTAACTTGTTGCGTTACCTACCGTAGTCTGTTATTCGTAACGATTTCTGGCCAGAAAATGCGCAATATACGTCGCAAGCCCTTATTGATAAAAACTTGCACTTTTCAATATCGTTGGCAGCCATGTTCCACGACTCACAGCCGTAGAGGAATACTGACTTTACATTGGAGTTGTCAAAAAAGAAGGACCTCTACATCGGTAGTAGTCACCCAAACGGACGAAACAGTTCTTATTCGTAGCGTTGATTCCTAGTGTTTTGTCTTATAAATATTGATTTTGAGGCCATAGCAGGCTGCCACTTCTGCAAGGCGTTGGAATTTTGCGGTCTCGTCAGTAAAGCTATGCGTAGGCAGACAGATATATTCAGCCTAGTCAAGGTCACTAATACTGCCGTGTAGACCACAAGTGACACCACTTCCTTCGCGCATTGCATGCGTCATAACCATATCGAGAACAATATTAAATACTAGTGGGCACAAAACGCAGCCCTGCCGGACCGCATTACCCACTGAGCTTTTATTGCTTAGTGAATTGTTATGTAGTACTCTAACATTGGCTTGTTGGTGTAAGGTTTTGATGATCGATAAAAGCTTGGACGACTTCTTTACATGCCAGTGCTTTCCATATTACTACATCGTGGACGAGGCTATCGAAAGCCTTTTCGAAGTAGAAAAACAGAGATGTAGCGTCGATCTGTATTCAATTGACTGCTCAGTCATGATTCTCCGGCGGTTAACGTGGTCAAATGCACGACTTTTGTTGTTGGACGCCACACTGTTCAGGTCTCAGCTCTGGATTTATTTCTGCCGCAATTCTTTTGCCAACTATCAGCGCTATGGTTTTGTTTACTGTACGGGGGCGTACCCATACCTTTACCCGTGTTTGATGACAGAGCTCGTTCCTGAGGGAAGTTGGTGTTAGCATCGTGTGCTGTCCTCTATCAAACGACGGCAAGACAAATTTCGGACTTGTTGATAGGTTAGTTTGGATTTGGCAGCTATTCGAGTAAGACGTGTTTCGTGATTTTCGCTGAGATGGAAAGAGAACAGCACCGTTCGGTAATTCGCTTTTTGTTTTTGGATGGGGAAAAATGCGAGGAGATAAAAGCAAAGTTGGATGCTTGTCTATGGGGACGCTTCGCCATCTTTCACGGTAGTTAGATATTGGTTCAACGAATTTAAACGTGGACGAACATCCGTTTCTGATGAGAAGCGACTAGGACGCTCGGCAGACATGGTTACCGAGGAAATCATACAAAAATTCTCACTGATCGACAAATGAAAGTGAGCGAAGTAACATACGCTATAGGAGTGACCGGAAGGTCAATTAATATTTTACATGATAAGTTGACGATGAAGAAATTGTCGGCCCGATGAGTGCCGCAATTGCTCACGGTGGACAACAAGCAGATGCGGCTGTTAACTTCGGGCAGTGTTTGGAGCAATTTAAGTTGCGGTCACTGGAACGGGTTGTCAGTGTTGATGAAACCTGGATTCATCATTACTAACCAGAAACTAAGCAACGATCAAGACAATGGATTTCTTCCGATTAATCTGCTCCAAAGAAGGCGAAGGCAGTCCCATCAGCCATCGATGATTTTTTGGGATGCGAACGGCGTTATCCCACATCGCTTTCACAGAAACTTGAAGGAGCCATGGCCGCATTATGTGAAGTAGAGTGATGCCACGCCCATTGCATTTTTCTATAAGGTCGCTCTTCTTGGAGATCTTCACAATCACTCCTTCTTTCAGCTCGCTCTTCTGGGAGAGATTCGGTTTCCCAATATTTTTCAATGAGTGGCATAATTATTTGGAAGTTCAGTTGCAATTCCATCTGAATATTTTAGTATGTAAAACATTTTCTTGACCAACTGCAAGTATGTAATTGGTTTTGTTAAATGTACATATACTCACATTCATTCACACATACATATATGCAAACATATTTACATAGAAGCTACAAATGTTCGCCCTAGTAAGCTCGCTTGGAAAATATGTAAGATCTCACTCTGCGGATTTGTCGTAACACCTCAACTCTTTCAGCCATTATTTCACAATATTAAAATAATATAATTCATTGGTATTTACCTTTTGTTTCAATATTCATTGTCAGAAAGTATTATCAACTTGCATTTGGATCAGTTTGTTGAAACAGTTGGTTATGGTCGATTGAATTCTACACTTGAATTGGTATTGAATTGAAGTAGTACAAACTATGTTTAACTTTATAATTACCAAGTTTTCTGAAAAAAAAATATAAAATATGGATTTCGTTTCAATAGCCGCATATTTTTTGAATCGTGCAAATATTTGTGGGTTGAAAGAAAAGGAGGAAAAATAAAATGAATTTATATATTGAATCAGTTATTGTCTTTGTAATAATAGTGCAAATTGTCATCATACAATTATTAATTTTTTTTTCAAATGCTGCTAAGGTAAAGTAAGTTTACGTATTTCACATGCAATACTGGCACACACTCGTGCATACATAAGTAAATTTTTTTATATATTGCATTGTGCAACACGACTATGCACTTCAATATTAACTTTGAGCAGCATTACTTTGCGCCAAATATAAAAGGGTTGTTTTATCTATAATATTTTATAGTAAATTTACTTAACAATTTATTCTAGTGACTAGTTTTTTATTTTACATACATATGTTCTATATATTCTTTGTTATCTTGAGCCCCACTGTCCAAATAATAGAAATAGTTTTTTTTTTTTCAAATAGATGTCGCCCCTCGGCAGGCAATGGCAAACCTCCGAGTGGATTTCTGCCATGAAAAAGTTCCTCATGAAAAATATCTGCCGTTCGGAGCTTAAAACTGTAGGTCCCTCCACCTGTGGAACAACAGCACAACGCACACCACAAATAGGCGGAGGAGTTCGGCCAAACACCTAACAGAAGTGTGAAATTGAAATTTGCATTGAGCGAGCCAAGGAACACTTAGAGATTTGATGGCTCCTAAAACACTCAGGCTAAAAAGCCCATTGCATTTAGAGCTCTGGAAAGAGGGTAGATAGTCAAGGGGGAAAGAAGAAAAGTATCATAGAAAGAGATAGGTGAGAATAGAGACAGAGATTCTTTGGTAAATTTGTAAATATCCTCCATTTTTAAATAACGAATATTACTCATTGTCACGACAACGGAAGCCAAAACTCGTAGCCTTGCTCTAGCAAAGACAGGACACTCACAGAGAGAGCGCTCAGTGCTATCCGCCTTCTCCAAGCAAGACAGGAATATCGGGTCCAATGGTGGTCATATGCTGACCCCATGGGTTGTGTCCTGTAATAATACCGACCATCAACCGAACGTCTTTCCTTCCAAGTTTTAGTAGAAAGTTTGGCAGTTTTCTGTTCGGACTTGTCACAAAACACTTTGCAGTTCTGCAGCGTTCTAGACCGGGCCATCGCTCTTTATGTAAATTGCATACATAATCGCTGATCCTATTCATGATTCCTGCGGAACTGATTCCGATAATTGGCTCTGGCCCTTGATCCACAGTTGGCCAATTCATCGGCAATTTCGCTTCCTTGAACTCCGGAGTGTCATGGAGCCCATATAAGTACAAGCCAGTTTTGTCTTGCGACAGAATTAAGTTTCTTCTTACATTCTTGAACAATCTTTGAGGTTT
This sequence comes from Anastrepha fraterculus, assembly GCA_037575425.1. Lineage (NCBI taxonomy): Eukaryota > Metazoa > Arthropoda > Insecta > Diptera > Tephritidae > Anastrepha > Anastrepha fraterculus. The sequence continues at coordinate 2,357 of JAYXIM010037222.1, read as the reverse complement.
GCTTCGCGTTCTCCAGGGCCTTCGGTGTAGCCTGACTGTTACTGACAACTCCAATCTGTTTCCCGCTCCATCTATTCTCAATTATCCGTTCGGCTACTTTCTACTACTACACACCGACGGTGGCACAGCAACTGACATTCAGCGAAGGATATTCAAAGCGGCCAGTATGTTTGCTGGGCTGTCTCGAGTGGGGGTCTAACGAAGCGAATAAAAGAGTAACAATAATAAGCTTGAGTAAAATCAGTTTTAATCTATGGGAACGAAGCGTCGCACTTAAAACTATAATCGGTATGACAGGAGGTACTTCACTTCGTTTTTTCCTCGTTCACCACCAGTCCCAGTCCCATTCCCTTCGCTTCTTTCTCCAGTTTGAAAAAGGCAGAACTAACAGCGCAATTGTCAAGGTCGATGATGTCAACAGCATCGGCATATGCCAACAATTGTACCCTGTTATAAGAAATTGTGCCTGAGCGATCTTTTCTAGCGCCAGGTTAAAGAAGTCGCACAACAACGAGTCGCTGTGCCTGAAGCCTCGTTTGATATCAAACAGCTCGGAGAGAGCCTTCTGAACTTTCATACAGTTAAATAAATTAAGAGAGTCGCGCTTAAGGCGAAAAGCATCGGGTATTGGAAAAGGGGGCGTGGCACCTCACGTACAGATTTAAATCTCATATCGTCTGAGCAAAATAAATAAATGAACGGAAATATCTGAATTTGCAAAGAATTTTTATGGGGTGCTACCAGAGCTTGAAAAAAATTGACTTTTCTTATCACATTTTGTAGCTCAATTGAAATTGGATGAAATATACTACAGTTAAATCTTCGGACACTTATCTTCAGTCAAATTTCGTACGCCTAAGAGGGATCTCCGCTCAAAAGAGGGTGCTTTGTTCCGATGTCTAAGGCTTCGTATAGGAAAAAATGTCCACACAAGAGAAGATTCCGCTCAATGGAGGTGCCCTCTAGAAGAGGTAACACTATACTTACTGTAATTAAGCTAGGGACTGTACTCACAACGAGAATTCGCGATACTAGTAACTAAATGAACAAATAACTGAATTGATAAGCGACAAAACTATGCATTACTAGTTTTCCATGTTGAGTCGGACTGACAAATAGCGTCAATTCATACACAACAACAATATCTATGTATAGCGTTTTCTTTCTCATAGTAGCATTGTGCCAAGACTGTAAAATGTCCGTGTTCTTTTCTCAGCACATTGATAAAATTGTGTGTTCTTTTCTAAAAATATTCCCCTCTAACCGTTTAAATTTACTCAATTGATTTAACCACTTCTCATACAAATCTTGGCAGTTGTCTTGGGAGCTCGTAAATTTACAATGTTTGCGCAGTTTATGAGTCATTTATGTACGAGGATGAAAACGCCGTTTTATTTTTTGGGCTTCTTTTTCACTAACGTCTCTTTAGAGCAGCCTGGTACTTTTTTAAAGGGTTCATATTGGCACAGTTTCCAGGAGATGCCAACCTTAAATGTGAAATTAATTCCGTCTTGGAATTTTGGAACGAAGGAAATAAAGCACCGATGGATGGTTCATGCATTGTTTTTTAAGATTTAAGTATATCTTTGCATAGCCGATTGATTGAGGTTAGTTTCGAACTTATGCGTAACAATTATTCTCCCTTTGTTTCTGATTTCGGTCCTATACAACCTGTGAATATTCTTCGGAGAAATACCCCGCCTGGGTAAGAAAATAGAAAAATATCTTGTTCATGTGATTATTAAGTTTACAGTGTCCTGCTAGTAGGTAGTTCAGTGTAAAGTCTGCCTTTATCCGTTCTGGATCTATGAATCTTTTCGATTGCCGCATGCCCGATTGAGCTCTCCAGTAATCGATTAGGCCGCGTTGTTCCTGCTCATGCGGAAAGGCACTTTTGAAGCTGGTATTTACCCCGCAGAAAGGTTCAGGATCTATGAAGGGAGTGTTTGCCCCTTTTTCGCTAAAGTGTCCGCAATTTCATTCCCTTCGTGCCTCTCATGTCCCGGAACCCACATCAAGGTAATACAATTTCTTGATACTAGGGTGTTGAGGGTTTTAAAACATTCCCAGACCAATCTTGATTGGAATGATAAGCTATCCAGCGATTTTAGAGCTGCTTGACTGTCAGAGAGAATGTTATTATTGGCATCGCGCGTGCCTCTCTGGCACACAGCTCTAAGGCGTCGACCTCTGCTTGGAAAATGGAAGTGGTAGAATTACTTATGCAAATTCGTTTTTACTAATTTCACCATTTTGATATGTGTTTTTTACCTAAAGCTATTAGAGTGATTTGAACCAATAGTTGTGTTTTTTATCTAGAAAGCGAAGATATGGATGCTTCCAACTCTGAACGGTCT
>JAYXIM010037221.1:0-80905 GCA_037575425.1 Anastrepha fraterculus | reverse complement strand
TTAGGTTTTATGTTACCTCTGAAAATCAGTTTTTCATACAACACAACTTTGATTTTATAGGCCTGTAATAACTGGGATTGTTTTTTACTCTGCAAAACCCTCCGGAAATTTTAAACCATTTTCATTTTCCAAAATTTAGCTGGCGTAGCTGTTTATGCCGCTGACATTATATCTAACTACTTACCCGCAACTAAAAATCTTCCCTATTCACAAGGTTTTTAACTCCAGTCCAAGGTTTTTAACTTCACAAGGTTTTTAACTCCCGTGAGCCGAAATACCTTGTCAACCAAATTCAATTCCCTCGATCGACCCGCTCACTTAACCTGCTTAGTATGAAATGTAGTTGTCTTAAACCTGAGAGTCAGCTCTACGTGTTTGCTGTTCGTCTTTGGAACGCTCTGCTACAAAAGAGCAAAACCATGTACTCCAGACGGTTTTTTACGCTTTAAAAATGAACTCCTACATTAGTTTGCACACTACGTTGCTAATATTCACGTGTACATACATATAAGTTCGCCTAATGCTTCCTTGTTCTGCTCCTCCACTCTTCCACTTTTTTACAGTCTACTATTTCCGTTTGTTAAATCTTTTCCCCTAAAGCACCTCTATTATTGTTATTTTTAAGCATTTAGAATTAAGCCCAAACACTATAAAAAACGTATGGTTGATTAATAAATAAATAAATAAAATCAGCTCCGTGGCAAATGTGGTACTTGGCGTAACAAACCCGCCTGCAGAATCGTCCGTCAATTGTGTGGCCGATTCTCAATGTTAAATGCACAGAATCTCAGCTACGCCAAAATAAAAATTCAATTGCATTCAATTAAAGCTAAAAACCAATTTCTTTTGCACCGATCTTCGGAACTTTTCCTCAGTTCAGATAAAATTAAAAAAAAACTGATATTCAGTTTTCGAATATTGAATCTGTATACTCTTGGTTTAATTTAACTTATTGTTGAGTATATAATATCCTCTGTAAGATTGTAAATATTATAGACTGAAATAATTGAAATGAAATATATGGCAACCCCAGGTTATTTCGTCGGTGTTTAGTTACTCTCTTCGGCACGGAGCTCTAAAATGCAACTGTGGCATTCCATTTGTTATTGTTACCTATTTAAGCTATAAGCAACTGCCAATAAACTCCTTTTTTTCTTAATGGTTATTGGCTATGTCAATTCGCCAAAGCAAAAACTGAAATATTCCGGAGTGTAATAATTTGAACTAATTTTCCATTAAGCTCTTCTACGAAGCCTTACATTAATTTGATTTTAAGTCTATTATCATCATAAACACAACATTACAGTTCGGGGTGAATCATTGCTTTCCTTACAATTCGCCTCCACGTCACTCGGTCATCAGGTTTTCGTTTGATCTCAGATATGCCCATAGCTCCATAGTCTCCTCCGATGTCATATCTCCATCTCGTTTTCTCGGCCAGCCTCTTCTTCTGTCGCCTTGTGGATTTATTTCGAAGATCTTTTTTAGAGTTCTATCGTTGCTCATTCGTAAAATGTGACCATACCATCGAGGCCTTTGCGCTTTGGCGTACCTGATGGCATTTACACCTCTGATAAATGTGTCTAATTCGTCGTTGTACCGAATGCGTTAAGTACGGTCTTCAAGTCGTACTGGTCCATATATTTTTCTCACAATCTTTCTTTCAAAACAATTTACATAACTGAAAGATTTCACTGGATTTCAGAACCCAAACTTCGCACCCGTATGTGAGTGTAGGCCTTATGGCAATTTGGTAAATCCTTAGTTCGTGATTCCTGGAAAGTAATCTCGACTTCATCAACTATGTATGTGCGAAGTAAGACTTATTTGCAGCTTGTATCCTGTCTTGTATGTCAACAGATGTATCTTTCTGTGCGCTCAGCAGAACTCCAAGATACCTAAATTCATTGACCATTTCAAAGTTATAGCTGCCGATTTGTAAGTTAAGTTGCGTTGCGCACTGTACCTTCCATATATTTGGTTTTTTCCTTCGTTGATGATAAGGGCTACCCTCCTAGCAGGGTGCTAGCTTAGTCTTTTAAGTAAGTCAAATAAAAATGCTAAGAGAACTCAAAACAAACTTTCTGTATGGAAAATCTAATACCTTTATTTGTGTCATAAATTAATTATATGTATGAGTGTATATGTGCACGAGTATATGCTTGTAGTAGGGTATGTATTAGTATGTATAACCGAGTCACAGCGTAAGAATATTAATGTAATGGAGAATTTGAATAATTTTGCTATTAACAAAGTCCCAAAACAATTTCTATCCACACCAGACCACATTGGTCGCGGTGGCGTATTTACGGGTAGACCACGACTATAACAGTTTTTGCTTATTTATCTATACTACTCATATATATGTATATCGTCATAATTTTCCAGATACTTGACCTTTTCACATGCATTTTAACTGCAGTGGCAACAAAAGTTTTGCACCAACTACAAATGACCATAGAAATGCTTACATTCGTATGTCGTGAAATGAAGTCATTTTGCAGTAAAGTAGACAATGGAATTACGCTACGATAGGAAATTCACTTTCAGCCACTTGTTTGGGTCTAAAAATAAATTAGCTTTCCTATAAACGTATCTACGCCCCGTTTGAATTAAAACAAGCTGTATCTGAGAATCAGAGCAAAGTTTGGAGTACTGAATTAAATAATATCGGTAAAAAGTATCGATTATATTCAAGTGATGGTGATGATTAATTGCTAACGTACCGATCACGGGCTGCTTAATGCCATAACAAATGATTTCCATAGGTGTTGGTACTTCAGCTTTTCCCTTAACTTGTATCCATATCAGGTTTTCCTCTATACGATCTAGGTCATCTATTCCGTGCTACCTCCTTGTGTTGCCAGTGCAATGATATATTATTTTATGTAATTCTGAATGCACGATTTCCTTCCTTCACGGAAGGAGGAAGCTGGCGCTTATTGCATAATAATGCACCATCTAATCGATCCACTGTGACTTGTGACTGATATTTTGACTAGAAATCGCATTTTAACCATCAATCACTCACCGTATTCGCCTGATATGGTTCCCTGTGACATCTACATATTCGGAAAATTGCATTTGGCCATGAAAGGAAAACGTTTTGCGTCCGTAGAGGTCATCCACCGACATCCTGAGGGACATTTCGGACAATGACCTGAAGCACTCTTTCGAAAATCTTTTAGATCTCGCAAAACAGTTGATCGAGGGTCGAAGTTATCAGAACAAAGCTCCTGTCGTTTCTATTCTAGCTCAGCCTTGTTTATTCTGGACTTCACCTTGTATCATATAAAGCCGTAAGCGCACTGAATTCCTTCTCAGATTATTTAGCCTTTGATTTATTTTCGTCTAATTCTAAATTTGTAATATTAAATGAACTTTACAGTTAATTTGATATTTTCATTCTGTAAAAATACTTTTACGTCTAAATCAGGGAAGACTATTTTTAGTGTTACATTAATTTTCGTAGCTTAAGCACAGAATTGTCAATAGTTTGTAAATGAACAATTGTTGCATAAGGCTTAAATAAATATCTGCGGACTTTGCATGATGACTGACGGCGCATAAACTTTCCAGGTCCTTGAGACAGTAGCTTCCTAGAAATTTTAAGGTCATTCTTCGAAGGGCACATGTGCTCTGGCTCGTTCTGATCTCTACAGCTCCTGCGGAAATTGCCATGCGAGGCTCCAAACATCGCGACCGCTGGTATATCAGCACACATTTTTTAGTTTGTTTGATCCCAAGATTAAATACCAAAATCCCGGATTTTTCTATGCAGCCCAGTCTTACATGCCTTGGTATGCATTTGATTAGCTACGATTGACTTACGTTCTTTTATATCTGTACAATGCTTGAGCATTATGAATATTTGACATTTTAAAGGCCATCTTTTAATTGCATTTTGGTGAAAAATTTTATATTTCACTTCTACACTTTCCTTTTGACAATAAAGCGTATCTGCGCTTTTAATGGAATATCAAATTTTCTTCTGCACTCAATTAAATTAATATACGCCGCATATGTGCGGTTTGTAGGGAGCAATTGTTATCGGTATTGCCTTAAAAACTGTTGCGCATTATAAAGTAGAAAAAAGGAAGCGACCAAAAAAGCACCACTAAAGTGCATGGCGTCGTTGCCAGCGCGTCGCCGTCGGGTGGCATACTAAAGTGAAACCTTCGAATAATTTAATTTGCTGTTGTAGTTTTGTGTTGGTTTTACATCTCTACATGCATAGCTATGTTAGAGCAGATCAGTCAAAAAATGTCGATAGTTCGTACCGAGCAAAAGTGCCATTGAATGCCCTGAAAAACTCTTTCGAAAGCTTTAAAATCCAAAACTCTTTTTTTTTTTTAGATTTCCACGGGCAGTCGCTCATTTCTCGATACTAATGTTACGCAATACATTACCCATGGAGATCGCTCATTGCTTATGGAGCGCAATAAATACTTATTTACTATCAAGAGCTCTTGAGTCGTGACCCGAATTGTCAGATTTTTTGGGAATTTATATTTTCATTTGTAATTTTTCTTTTCTACATACGCTCAACAAAAAAAAAAAAAAAAAAAAAAACATTTTTGTAATAGTGGTCGCCCCTCGGCAGGCAATGACAAACCTCCGAGTGTATTTCTGCCATGAAAAAGCTCCTCATAAAAATATCTGCCGTTCAGAGTCGGCTTGAAACTGTAGGTCCCTCCAACATCAAGACGCACACCACAAATAGGAGGAGGAGCTCGGCCAAACACCCAAAACGGGTGTAGGTACGCGCCAATTATATATATATATATAATAAGTAAGAACCTAAAAAAAAAAATATATTGTTAAAACAACTTTTGAAAACATAATACTGCTTTCTTTTGTTATTAAAATTTGTTTAAGCCGAAAAAAGAAGCAAGACAAAAATTTTGGTTTTTTAATTCTTATATTTATTTAATTTCTTGGGTGTCTTTAATGGTTAAATTTATTTTTAATAGAGCTTGAAGTATCATTTGCTGTGGCATATGGGAAGAAAATTAAAAGAGGAAATAACAGAAATTTTCATTTTTCTCATGAGATACAAATTTAGGGGTGGCTTCAAGAAACACATTATTTTTGCGGCCATCCTAATGTGCATTTTAGGGTGGGTAACATTTTTTCTCGACTTTTTTCCGTGTCTAAATTATTCTAGTAGCAATTCTAGAATATTTCCGGAAAAGATTTTTGGAAATATGAAAAAAAAATTTAAAAAGAAAAAATTATCAAGAAACAAAATTTTGCGGTTATCCTAATGTGCATATTAGAGCAGATCAAAACTTTTGTCGACTTTTTCCCGTGGTTGAATTATCCTATTGGTAAATCTGGACTCTTTCTGCAATAGCTTTTTGTTTGGAATAAAAGAATATAAAAAGTATGAACAAATATATAAACGAAAAAAGTGCGTGTACCGTAGTACACATAACAGAAGTGAAACTTTCAAGGCAGACAAAGAAAGAGGGAGAGACCCGAGAGAGAATGAGAGAGAGAGAGAGAGAGAGAAAGAATATATATCTAATTAAATTCACAACATTTGCAGAGAATACAAATAGACAAAATTTACAAAAAACGGAGAATAGTCGACCGGTGTAGGTAAACGTCGGACACAAACCGTGGCAACAACCGAGCGTTTATCACCCGCACAAACGCAGCGATTCCAGGACCGCAGCAACGGCACAAATTACCGCTTCGCAATACCAATAAATTCGACGCCGGAATGGATAGCACTTTATAGTACGCACAAGCACTAGCCAGGAAACGGAAATAAGCGCCAAAAAGTAGGCACAAAAAAAACGCCAAAAAAATTGTGACCAAAAAACGCCCCAAACAGTAGGCAGCATGGAAATATTTCGCCAAAAAGTACGCACCAAAAATATATTTCCTACAAGTTTGCACCAACAAACAAGCGCCAAAAAGTAGGCAGTTATTTCTCGCTTAAAATTAGCAACCAGGAGAAAAAACTCAGGGAAAATAGCCTAAAGTGTATCTAAGATATATATAAGGTATATATGTATATATCTCTCTCTCCTTTTCCTCTACGTTATATCTTTTTTCTCTCTCGCGGAACGAAAATTCCCAAAACGTTGCATGGCCTTGAAATTTTACTTTCCATACCCGCTCGTCCATCGACGCCTAAGCAGTTTCACTTCAAAAATTTTTTTAAAGAAAAAAATTTTTTTTTTTTTTTTTTTTTTGTTTTTTCTTCCATAAAATATTACACCTGTCGTTAGACAATAAGTAATTTGATTTACAAAAAGATGGAATGAGAGTGATATTGAAGGGCCAATGCCCCCAAGCTCATTTAGAAGAAATCTATACATATTATTTAAGAAACAAGTGGTTAACAATGACATATACGATTAGTTGACAATTGATTACATGGATTTTGCAAGATCTGTTGGTGTTTGACGGTTAAGCCGACTTTGGGTAGATTTTTCTTTATTTGGTAGTCTTCTCATCATAGGATTTGTGTGCGTTAATAATCTATTTATGTGTCTTCTGCTAGCGCTTTGTATTGTTTCATCAATAGTATCGATGTCAAGGTCGCGATGAATATCTGCGTTAGGTATGTACCAAGGTGCCTTAGTTAAGGTCCTAAGTATTTTAGACTGGACTCGTTGAAGTATACTTAGATTACTTTTTGCAGCAGTGCCCCAAATCTCAATTCCATATTTCCAGATTGGAGCAATTATCGTTCGATAAATAAGTACTTTATTTTGCAATGATAGATTGGACTGAGGTCCAAGTAGCCAGTACAATTTCTTAAAACGATTTTTAACTTCATTTCGCTTTTTCTTTATATGCTCCTGCCAGTTTAATTTCGAGTCGATCGTAATACCCAGGTATTTCGCTTTGGTGTCAATATTCACGTCAGAATTACCAACGCTAACTGGTTCAATGGTTGTCCTTCGGTTTGTGTAGTTCACTTGTATTGTTTTGTCAGCGTTAATTTCGATGTTCCATTTTTTGAACCAGTTTAATGTCACATTTAATTCGTTTTGTAAATTTTGTTTTGCGACTTTTGTATCTTTATGAGATACCATGAGAACTGTGTCATCTGCAAATGTTGCAATCATGCTGTTTTGTGACTTCGGTTCCGGTAGATCAGCCGTGTACAATAGATACAATGTTGGTCCTAAGACACTGCCTTGGGGAATGCCTGCGTTCATAGGTTGAATGTCTGAACATGCGTCGTTATATTTAACATAGAATTTCCTGCCTTGGATGTAACTCTTAAGCATAAGGTAAAAGTCATTAGGTAGTTGTGATTTTAATTTATTGAGTAACCCAGGGTGCCACACTTTGTCAAAAGCTTTAGCTACGTCGAGGTATATGGACATGCACACTCTTTTTTTATTCAGGTCGTCATTAATTTTGTGAACTACTCTATGAATCTGTTGGATTGTTGAATGGTTTTTCCTAAATCCAAATTGGTGTTGGGGTATCAGATTCATGCTTGTTATAATAGGATTTATCTGGTCAAATAATATTTTCTCGAAAATTTTTGATATTGTCGGTAGTAGGCTGATTGGTCGATATGATGTCGCTAGTGTAGCGTTTTTGTTAGGTTTCGGGATCGCTATAATTTCAGCTACTTTCCAGGTACTAGGGAAATATTTGAGTCTTATAGCAGCGTTGAAAATATTTCTTAGATAAATTATTACCTTGTAAGGCATATGCTTCATAATTGTTCCCGAAATTTGATCGTATCCAGGCGATTTATTGTTCTTTAGAGTTTTTATTAATTGTTTTATCTCCGTAAGTGTGATTTTTTTAATTTGCTGCTTATTCTCGTTTGCTGCATAAGTAAGATTTATGTCGTTATTATTATTTTCAAAAGTATCTTTAAAATGTTGAGCTAAGACCGTTGCTTTTTCTGAAGAGGTTCGGGCCCATTTCTCTTTAGGTGTTTTTATTGGTGGTAAATGTATCGTGGCGCCCACCACTTTTTTCGTCGCCTTCCAAAGTATGTAGTTTGAGGATTTTGTTGCGTCAATATTTTTGAGATAATTGCTAAGTTGTTTGTCTTTTTCCTTTTGAAGTAGGTCTCTTATATCTTTTCCCAATTTGTTTAGCTTTTTCTTGTCGTCTGGAAATCTTGTTGTCTGCCATTTCTTCCTTAGCTTTCTCTTTTGTTTTAGTTTCTTTTTTTATCGTATCAGGAATGTAGTCATGTTTTACTTTAGTTGGTGGAGAGGGTGTAGATTTACTAACTGCCTTAATAGTTTTGTCGTTAAAAAAAGCTATAGCTGTCTCAATTTCGTCGCCTGTTTTCAAAGATACTTTTGTGTCTAAATATGATTCCAAAAGCTCAGTAAACGCATTCCAGTCTGTACGATGATTGTAAAGTGGTGGATTTAAGTATTGTTGCGGTGGCAAATTTTAAAAAGAAAAAAATCTTGTTAATCCTTCTGTTTTTATTTGGTTCGCATATTTTGAGTTAATTTTTGTATGACAAATAATTTCACATTGGTCTTAAGATCCCCTGCTACAGTAACTGAACGGACCGATTGGGAATCACTATTATTTAGTTTTCTCTTTTGCTGGTCAAAACTTTAATACTATTTTAATAATTCTCAAACTCAAAGTAGGGGCTTCAATCTAACACTTTGAAATATTTTGTTATATTTTTTTAGAAAAAAGTGTGCTCGGGAAGTTTACATAAAAGAAATCCATTATTGATGGTTATTTTGCTCAAGAACCCCCGACAAAGGGTGTCGCAATACAATATTTTTGCACTATTTAATTATTTTATGGAGGAAAAACTACAATAATAAGTCATAGTTTTTTCATGTGCAATTAATTTTTTGCAATAAGTTTTGTTTGGAATAATTAAAAGTATATAAAAAAAATGTATATTGTTGAAAATAGAAAATAAGACTACATGAGTATAACAAAAAATATCAAAAATATATATTTGATAGAAACTAGGGCTTTTTATTTTAAACTCGGTTAATCCGTCCCATGTATATGGATCTAACTTTTCATTGTCTTCAAATCTTTGCCTTGATCTTCAAATCATTGTCGTGCCTTTACATGCCTCTCAAGATCGCGTGCTACAAGATCTCAATTATATTTTTTTTTCTTGCTTGCTTTTAAAACTTTTAACCATTATCACAATGCATAATTTTTCGTAAGTTTTCTCTCTGTTATCGTCAGTCAAAATAAGTGTTGGCCAGCAAAAGGCAACTGTTGGTGGGCCAACCCTACCAAATACCCATATTTCTGTTTTTCCGCTCGTTTTGTTTTTATTTGTTATTTGTTTACTTGCTGGTTTTTATTTCCTTTTTGTCGCCACCACGAAACTACGTAATAAAATTTTATTAATGCATTTTGAGTTTAAACATTGAAGGCGCGCGAATTTTATATTTTGCTCAAGCGGCTGAGAAAAAAAATAAATGAAAGAATAAAGACAACTTTTTGCTTGAAGGGCTTCTCAACAACTGATTTATTATAATTTCAATTATTACAATTAGACTTAAGCTAACGTACATATATATTTGCTTATTCTGCATTTAATATTTATTTTTACAAAATTTGTTGCCAATATCTTATTCCGCATTTCCTGTCCCACACTTTTTCAAGCAAGTCAAACTGTTGCAAAACAGGAAATGCGTTTCCAATTACATTTACTTGTTGTTCATTATTTTATTTACAAAATCATCAATTTCGTCTGTTTTACCGTGTGAATTTAATTTTGAAATTGAATATGTAACTTCTCCCCCTTTAGATTAGAATTCTCCTGAATTCTTTTATTTAGATTTATTTTAATATATTTTAGTTTTGTTCTCCAAATGACAATTATTAATATTATTGTTAAAATTAGAAAGAAATTACACCCATATATGATTTTGTTATGAATTTTCAAATTAGATATATTTTTGAAATTTATTTTATTCTCTTCATCTATTTGTTCGAATGTAAGTTTTTCTGTAAAATTTTTTATATTGTCATATTGCAATCTCATAATATTTCCTTCGAATTTTTCAATCCAATTAGAGTAATAGTAATCATTAATTTTTATTGAACAATTGTTAATTTGGATTGCGTAATTTCCGTTCAAAACAGTGTCATTTATGTTACATGTGTTATTTACAAATAAATTGAATGCATTTTTTAACTAGAACTGTTTTTTCGTCTAGTGCTATAATTTCTAATTCTTTACTTGATATTAATTTACAATTTTTCGTTATTATACAATGAGTGCTGGATTTTAGTTGTCTGAAATGTTTATTTTCTTCAAATTTCATAATTTTATCTTTATAAGTAAAAACTTCCTCTATTTCTGCTTCTATTTCTTTTCCATTCTTATTTGGTAGTGGTACAATTTTTCTTATTTTTATTTGTATGAATGATTTTGGAATTTTAATGCTTAATATTAGATAGGTATTATTAAAAGTTGCTATTCCTAGTTGTAAATATTTTAATTTATTGAAATCAATGTTATAATTGGTAATTTCCTCATTTGTTAGAATATTTGGGTGAACTAGACCATATTTGGCTGCGACTACATTGTCTTGGATTTGTTCTATTTTACTTTTTATTAACTGAATTTTTGTCATCTGTTGTAAGTACATATGTTGTTGATTTTCTTCGTCTATGAATTTATTTATACTGTTAAGTCCTTTTTCAATTTCTTTCCTATCATCTTGTACAATATTTCTTATTTGTTTCATTGCCAAATTAAAATGTTCATTTATGTGTATTTGTTGATTCAACATTTCGCCCGTTTGTGTTAAATGTTTTTGAATTGCCTGTCTGTCGTCATCGTCCATTGTGCCAAATGTCCATTTTGCTACAGTACCTATTGCGTTTACAAGTCCTCTCTTATGTCTTTTTTCTATTGGTATTAATGTCATTAACTTATTTCTCGCTTCTAATAATTCTGTTTGTAATACATTTTTGTTAATTGTCTTTATTTGTATAATATTATCTGTCATTTCATTAATAATATCTTCTATTTGTTTAACGTCAATTATATGGAGTACTATATCTGTATCCTTAACTATTTCCTGAAGTCCTAACTGAATGTCCGTGAATCCTGTTTGGTCTTTTAACTCTATTGTGGTCAGTTCTCCTTTAATTGTCGGTGTCGAGGTCATTATTAGTATCAGTATGGTCATTATCTGTAAATTTATATTGTCTTTTAATGTTGCATGGATGAATATTTTTTAACAGTCCTTTTTTATATTTAGGTTGTTCTTTGTGCCTAACCGCTTTGTAGTTCTTTATGAATCCCTCGCGTCTTTTTTCTTTATAGTCCTCTCTTTTTAAATTAAGCTTATCAATTTTCTTGCTTTTGCATTCTTCTAAGTTTTGTTTAATTTTTCCTAGATCTAAACATCCTTCCTGAACGTCTTTTGGTGCACATTTAATACTTGAATGATACCTTTCGTTATAATTTCTGATTGTACGTTGAATTAATTGTTGGATAGGTAAATTTTTATTAGTTTGGTACAAAATCCTAAACTTTTCTGCCATCGTATTATGAAATCTTTCTATATCGGCATTTCCTGTATGGCTGTTGGGCTTAGATAAATGTAACTCGATTCCTTGTTCTGTTAGAAATTCCCTTATCCTTATTGTCTTAAATTCATTGTCTGCTATTATTTTATCTGGTTTTCCTATTTTAGTAATATGTTCTTCTAGTTTTTCTATTATAGTCATATGATTTCTGTCATTCAATGGATACGCTGCGCCAAATTTTGAAAATTTATCTATAGTCGTTAAAAAGGTAAATCCTTTGATTACGTATGTATCCATATGTATGATTTGGTTTTTATCTGAAGGAGTTTCTGTGTAATGAAATTTATTTTTAATCGGATGTCGTTCATACTTTACTTGTTGGCAAATGTCACATTGATTAATTACCACTTGGATGAGTTCCATGAGTTTTGGAAAATATATTATATTTTTGATTTTATTATACGTTTCTTGTATGCCAGAGTGCATACTCTCTCTTACATGATACAGTGATATTTGTTTTACTGCTTCCACTTCAGTTTCAATGTCCTGTGCTCTCATGGTGCACTTAGTAAAATTTATCTGGCTATCGTTTGAATACATATCTATAAGCTTTTCTTGTACTATATTATAGTTGTGTTCGGATAGTTCCGAAAATATCCCTATTTTCCCTTTTGAAATGTATCTTCTAAAAATGTCTCCCATTAGGTTAAAGTCACTTTCTGCAATAAAAATAATTCTTTTCCCATGTATTTCCTTAAATTCTTCCGTTTTATTATTTGTTAATATTATTTGGGTTTTGTACTTATTCACAATTTCTTCTTTTATAAAAAAATGATCACCTAATTCTTCCTCGGCTGAATGTACTGTTGCCATTGTAACATCATCTTCTATATTGTTAACTGAAAAAAAATTTAAAATATTGGTATTTTCTACCATGGTATTTTCACTCCCCGCTTTTTCTGAAATAGTGTCCTCACTATTTTCTAGTCTGCTTAAAAAATCTGCCACTTTATTTTCTTTTCCTTTTAGGTATTCTATCTCAAATTGGTATTCACCTAATTTTAATAGCCATCGCTGGTGTCTGGGTGACATGTCTTTTCCTTTGTATTTGGAATGGAGATATTTAATTGGCTGGTGATCAGTAAGGATTTTAAATTTTTTACCATATATGTAAGGCCTAAAATAATTTACACTCCACATTATTGCTAGGAATTCTTTATCCGTTGCAGAATAATTTTTCTCATGGTTATTTAATGTCCTTGAAGCGTAGCACACTGGGTGACCTTCTTGCGATAGTACCGCACCAATCGCATAGTTAGATGCGTCCGTTGTCAATGTGAATTGTTTATTGAAATCGGGATAACGTAAAATAGGATGTGTACTTATTAATGTTTTCAACTTTTCGAAAGCTTCAATGTATGTTGGGTCTTTTACATTAATTTTTGCGCCTTTCTTTAGGTATTTTGTTATCGGTTGGGCTACTTTCGCATAATCTTTTATGAATTTGCGATAATAACCTGTTATTCCCAAAAAACTTTTTATCTGTTTTTCGGTTTTGGGTAATTCTAAATTTTGGATAGTTGTAATTTTATTTGGGTTTGGTTTCATGCCATCCTTTGTTAAAATGTGCCCTAAAAATTCTGTTTCTTTTTTTAGAAAATTGCATTTGTCAACTTGTATCTTCAAATTTTTACTTTCGAGAATTTCGAAAATGTCTCTTATTGCTTTAATATGCTCAGTTAAAGAAGTACTAAAGATTAGTATATCGTCTAAGTATACTACACAGGTTTTGTTAATATGATCTCTCAAGATTTCATTCATTAGCCGTTGGAATGTGGCTGGCGCATTTTTAAGACCAAATGGCATTCTCATAAATTCATATAGACCATGAGGAGTTACGAAGGCAGTTTTTTCTCTGTCTTCCTCCTTTACTAAAATCTGATGATAGCCTTTCGCTAAGTCTAATGTCGTAAAATATTGCGCTCTACCTAATTTGTCTAAAATTGAGTCTATATTGGGTAAAGGATATTTGTCGTCTAAGGTTATTTCATTAAGTTTTCTATAGTCGACAACTATTCTATATTTTTTTCGCCTGAATTATCCGTTTTTTTGGGTACGACTATAAGTGGACTTGCATATCTTGAATGGCTTTTTCTAATTATACCTTGTTCCTCCATTTCTCTGATCTGTTTCCTTACTTCTGCTTCATGTTGAGGTGGGTATCTATATAGCTTTGAATAGATTTGCTCTTGCGTAATGGTTTTTATCTCATGCTGAATTTCTGTTGTATTAGTTAATAAATCGCCTTCTCTAAACAATAACTTGTTATATCGGTTTAGTAATTTTATAATTTCACCACGTTCTTCATTATTTAAATGATTTAATTGAAGCCTTTCGATTTTAGGATCACTGGTTTCAAGCATGTAAATTTGATTAAATTTATATGGGTTATTAATAAAATAAAATATTTTTCCATTTAGTGTTATTTGTCCTTTTTCTATATTTATTTGGGCATTTAAAAAGTTTAATATATCAATACCTATAATGAAATCATAAGTTCTCCCTTTTAATGGGGTGATCTTCCAACGAATCCTGGCATTGTTAGGTAAATTAAATTGCTCCGGGCTTTTTGTGTGCACTTCATAATTTATTGTATCCTTATTTGTTAATGTACTAAATGTTATGGGATATTTTAATTTATGTATATCAAAATCATTTATTTCCTTATTAATCAAACTAAAACTGGCACCTGTATCTATTAGTGCTACGTATTCTTTATTTACGATCTTTAATGTTATCTTTGGCAGGCATTCAGTGGCTGCCTCGTAAAAAAAATGGTATTATTAATTTCAGGTCCTTCTGGGCTTTGCCTACCTAAATTTAAGCGATCTTGGCCAAACTTATGATTAGGGTGTCCTGCCACTCGAGGATTGTTATAACACCTTTCAATATTGTCCACTTCCATGGGTTCCATGCGGTTTTGTCTAGGCGGTTGCCAGCGGACTTGGTTGGAATACGGCCTAGCGTGTCCCATTTGTGGCACACGTTGGAACTGTCTTGGGGTGTTATTATTTCGTGCGTCATTTTGGAATCTGTATCTTCCCGAATTATTTAAAGGATTATTAAAAGCGTTTTGCTCTTCGCGCCTATAAAAATCATTAGTCCACCTATTTCTTTCTTGAAATTGTCGGTTATTTCTTTCATCCCTATTTTGATTATTATATGTCCTATTCTGATTATTATACGATGTTTTATTATGAAATTGTCCCCTATGTTTTTCTTCTCTTCCGAATCTCTTGTATTCGGGTCTTATGCACGTGTCTTCAAACCTTCTTTGATTCATTATATACAAAATATCTTTTAATTGTCTTTGTTCGTAAATTTTGTCGAGTAATGTCCCTTGGGTCATCTCTTTTATAGTATTCACTAACAAGCTGTCTATGTTTGTCAAGTCTATGCCAAGTTCACCATTATAATATACAATTAACTCGTCACTTTTATACTTAATATTCTGAATTACAGTAATTAACTCACTCACCGTATTGACTCGTAGATTGGCCACTTGCTTGTAGATTTCGTGAGGCTCCGTGTCTGGTCTATACCTCAATTTCAATGTGTCTTTTATTAATTTCCAGTTGTCCGGTTCCGGGATGTTGATTATTGCGTTTTTGGCTTCTCCTTGTATTGTTTTATAATATATGGTCCGTACTGCTTCTTTTCTCTGTCCTTCATCTTCGAGCGTTGATAACTAATAAATATTCCACGCTGCTGAAGAATGAGTTTATTGTTGTGTCTCCGTGTCCTGTAAATGCTGGAAGGTGGTTGATGTTCTTCAGTGTTCTGTCCAGTCTGTGTTGATCTTGTTGTTGCCTTTGTTGTAGATCTAGGCAATCTTAGCTGCTCGAGTTGTTGCTCCCTTCGTGCGAGCTGCTCTACCAGATCTACCGGTGCCATTTCCTGTTGGGCCTGCTCCATCCTTCTTTTATCAAATTCGTTCTGCCTGGCTTGCCTAATTTTGTACTTTTCTTGTAGCTTTTCACTTGAATATCGTTTAGTGGCTAGTACACGAATTTCTGTGTATTCACTGCACTATTGAATAACCCTATATTTTGTGGTGTCCACTGTTCTTTGTAATGAAGAATTGTTCACTGCACTTTTATCGTTAGTGGTGTTCAATTTTTCTTTTTATTGAATCAATGTTCACTGCACTTTATTTTTTAGTGGTGTTCACTTGTTCTTTTTATTGAATCAATGTTCACTGCACTTTATCTTTTAGGTTATACGTGTATTAAGTTATACCCTGGAGGGTCCGGTCAACTCCTGAGTTGGCTACGGATTCGCAGGATTACGATTTGAGTGTTATAAAAAATTTTAATTTATTCACCGCACGTATTACGTTTCACTGGATCCTTTACTTTTTAAAGGATCCTACCGACTGCGCCAATTTAATATTTTGCTCAAGCGGCTGAGAAAAAAAATAAATGAAAGAATAAAGACAACTTTTTGCTTGAAGGGCTTCTCAACAACTGATTTATTATAATTTCAATTATTACAATTAGACTTAAGCTAACGTACATATATATTTGCTTATTCTGCATTTAATATTTATTTTTACAAAATTTGTTGCCAATATCTTATTCCGCATTTCCTGTCCCACACTTTTTCAAGTAAGTCAAACTGTTGCAAAACAGGAAATGCGTTTCCAATTACATTTACTTGTTGTTCATTATTTTATTTACAAAATCATCAATTTCGTCTGTTTTACCGTGTGAATTTAATTTTGAAATTGAATATGTAACTCGCGCTCTCTGGTACTTTCCCATTGAGGTATATTATATGAAACTGAGCTGCAAGGAGAAACAATTAAGTTTAACTTCTCTGTCGGTGTAAAATTTGTGTATTCGAATGTGGGAGAAATATAGGAAAATGCGCATAACCCTCAGCAACTATTTGAATCAAATTTACAGTTAATGCAACTGGAAATTGTTTTGCACGGGGTAAAATTTCGCCTGATAGAGTATTCGCAAAGCTCTCCTTTGATAACCTAAGTGTCAAATAAGCCACCTCACTATGCCATGATACCTCTAATCCTTGTCCCAAAAAGAGTTTTGAGTACTCAGAAAAAAAAGCAGACTCGAAACATAATTCGAATAAAGCCAAGAGCTTTTGATGATTCTAATGGCGAATGGGTAAAAGTAAAGATTTTTTGAAATATGTACCTATGTACTGTGGAATTTTAAAAATTTTATTTTCCATAAATTTAACTCCAGCTTTACGTAGGTGTAAGTTTTGTAGCTCAGATGCCGCGAGATATTGTCCATATGGAAGTATGTGAGTGTACCGCCAATTTTCAGCCTCACAGTTTTAAGATGAGAAGTCATTCCAGACGAGTTTTTTTAATGCAAGTTTTCTAAGCACCCAGAAAATATTTCAAAATGTAAAAAAGTTACTTTCTTGAAAGTTTCTGTTATTGTTTCTCCTATTTTATGTACGAATTTCTCAATTGTGAAACGTTTATTGGACATCCCCTTGAATGCAGAAATTACTTAAATGCGTTGGTCGTTTGAAAATTCCGTGCAAAAATAAAAAGTACTTAATTGTTTTGGGTAAACCCTTTTTTATTTTTCGATAAATTCTCATTCTAGACTTATGCACTCCCTTCAATGCTGGTACAGTTTTTCGATCCCTTCCGAATAATAGAAATTGTCCAAGTCTCAAAAATAGCCATTCGTTTCTGCAATCACCTCCTCGTTTGAATAAAATATTTGTCCCGCCACTCATTTCTTCAAATTGGGAATTATTAAATTAAATTTATTAGACTGAGGGATCCATGGGAGATAATTTTGGAGAATAGGTGGGAAGTGAAACGAGTTGGAACATTACTTCCATTCATTTTGTGACCACAACTGCGAAGTCGCGACTACAACTGATGCTGAAACGAGAAAATCACTCGACTTCTTCGACTCAAACGAATGCCAAGCACAAATAAATTAATCGATAGGACTGAAACTTAGTGTGCGCTCTTCCTAGAGGTACTACTAACCAAAGTACATAGTGTCACCTCTCTGACTTTTCACATTCTTTCCAAATGAACCTCGCACGTCACAAATTCGAAGTTTACTTTAACATTTTTGGTTAGTTGGTTTCTAGACTACACGTAATTTTATTACATAAATAAAAATAAAAAAATGTTTAATAATAAAATAAATATAATCACAAAAAGATGACTGTGGCCCATGAGGGGATCGAACCCGCGACCTTCGCGTTATTAGCACGACGCTCTAACCAACTGAGCTAATGGGCCTGATTGAACAAACACGCACTAATAACAGTATTTGTATGTGGCCAGAAAGCAAATATTTATGTATGGGTGTAGATTTTATTTGCAAGCAAATTTGATTTGTCCACATTACACATTTAGGTGCATACATATCAGTATATGTATGTGTAAACAGTGGCGGTCAAAATAATAGCAATGCGATGTATGTAAAGCTTTGACTATTTATTTATTATGATATAATTTTTTTTTTACTTTTCTTTATAAAAAAAAGGTTTATGTTATAATAAAGGCCATATAAATCAAAGTTTAATTATTTTTTTTATTTCTAAAATCCGACAAATTTTCATCAAATCTAAAATTTTTAGTCAAAGTCTTAAGAAAAGTTCTTGGTAGGCAATTCTGCAGCCCATAAAATTAAATTTAACAGTACAAAGCTTAAGTGGCACAAAATTTGCGTTGATTTTTTATATACATATAGTACATTAGGGCGGGTCGATTTAAAAATCGCTCATTGCTCTGTGAAAATCGTATTCTAGGGAACAAAATAAGAAACTTTGCCGATGGAACCATACCTCTAAAACGAATTCTGATGTCCCCCAATTTGGGTCGAACGAAAAATCCCACTTTGACCCATTTAGAGTGATCCAATCGAGTCCAAATGTATGACCGAGCCCCACTAACTTTGGACGGCCGATCCACCCATGCCAGTGGCACACCCCATGGAACTGCCCTGGGGGGTTCCCCATACAATCATTTCAAAATATCACCGTTTTTGGCCTTTACATGAGAAAAGAAACTAAAAAGTTCGTCCCAAATTGGGGGACATGAGAATTCGTTTTAGAGGTATGGTTCCTTCGGCAAAGTTTCTTATTTTGATCCCTAGAATATGATTTTCACAGAGCAATGGGCGATTTTTAGCCTCCCCACAAATCGACCCGGCCTAATATACATATATATATATATATTTTTTTTTCTTTCACACAATGAATGGCTCGAGATTTTTCATATAGAAAAAAAAGCGAAATGCCGCCAACAAAAAAAATGGTGCAAAATCTAGGGAAATTTCTAGCCAATTATACCAAAATTGAATAGGCTTCAAAACTGCACACCCAGAATTTTTAGAAAAATTATATGAATAGAGTAAAAAAAATTAAATATTGATGTAAATAATATTTTATAATAATTTAACATAATTTTATCTTTAGCACACTTTTATTTTTGCCATTCATTTTTTATTTAATCTGTCCTGCTATTGCCTGTACGGTGCTTCTTGAGAGAATTTTTTTTAATATTCCCGCCAGAACTACAGTATTTCTAAATTGGTCTCTCAAACTATCTTTATGCTCGAAATGCTCCTATTACTAGAGCCCAAAATGAGTTTTATAAGACCTTTAAATTTGTTGAGATAGATTTTTGACTTTCAAAAGATCGTCCATTGAAATTTTTGAATATTTATTGTAAATAGTTTAATTGTAATTTTTTTTATGTCTATTAAACTTAAAATGTGTCTACCTGGCCCATAAGAATCTAATCTATAAATAAATTTATAGAATTATTTATAATTATGCGCAAAGTTAGAAACACTGAGTTATATAGTTTTTGCTGTAATATTAACATTTTTTATAAAAAAAATATAACATAAAATTTTTATATAAAATGAAAAAATTAAATAAAAAATTAGTTGTCAAAACTTGCCAAAAAATCGCATTGTTATTATTTTGACCGCCACTGTGTGTATATAAAATATGCTAAACAAACGTTTATGAATATTATCTGCAAATTTTGCGATTAGAGTATAATTTTTTATACAAACAAATCGGTAGCTTATCACCTGGGTACTATAAACAAATATCAAAGTGCTATAAAGTTATTTAACATGCATATACAATGTATGATACTTATGCATCTGTATGTACATACTTACCATTATGAAAAGATTTCAGAAGGTGTGGCCAACATCAGACCGTCTCAGCGGGTCTCAGCGAATTTGAAGGAATCAAATGATTTGCTGACGTAACCGGAGATGAGGTAGCGGTTTGTTTACGACAAAACTTAGAATAGTGATATAAGGAAGAATTAACGGAGCTATCCAAGAATGATAGAAACAAGATTACGCCTATCAGAGAGTGCGTGACGTCTCATTAGCTTAGTTGTGCAGTATTGCTAATCATTTGCTCCTCGCAATAAATTTAGTGCTTTTATATCCAAAATGCGAACATTCTTGACTTTAGGTTTTGTTTTTTTTTTGTTTTAATTTAAAGCTACTTAAACTGTAACTTAAAAAAACTGTATTATTATGCAAAAGAAGGTTCAAAACGGTCACTCTGAGAAGATTTTAATGAAAATTTTTGAATTCTTATAACATTTGATTTTTTGAAAGTGCAAATTTATTTTTTTTGCTCCTTTCAAGGTTATGCAAGAATATTATGTAGATCTTCATTTCACAACTCTTCTTAACATTCAAAACCTTTTAACACATTTTAAAAAGCGTTTGAATTTACTGAATGCAAATTAAAACCATCGAGGTGTAATCGTTTCTTGCGGTCCTCAATCCTTAATGGGGCATAGGGCATCATATGTTGATTTATAGTAAAAATAAACAAAAAAATAAATAAATACCAGAAAATACTGAAAAAACCATAGTGACATTTTTACAAAAAAAGTGCCTTATCTTATTACATAACCTCAAATATAGCAAAAAAGTCATTCTCTGAACAAACGAGTTTCTCATAATAGAAAACTCATAAATTTATTTTACGCAACCATAACACATTTATTTAAAAAAAAGCTAATTTTAAAGACAATTTGTCACTCATGCAAAGTTGTTTAAGTAGTTCAATAGAAATTTGGTATTTATTTTCTTTAAATGGGCATTTTAGTGCGTTTTTATATACAAATCCAGGCGACACTGCAGTAACGAGAGAGAGATTTGACTGCTGAACGCAAAAGAACACCAACAACAACTGCAATCGCGGGCAATGCGACCAGGTGCTAAAAAAAAATAAAGCTAAATAAAACTGAGGGAATTATTGAACTAATTTAAAAAAATGTATATTTTACAAAATTATAAGCATTACATTTTAATTAGTACAGGCTAGAAAAAACGTCATGAACAAAGAACTAAAACTCCGGGACTAAATTACAAAAAAATATGCTAAATCAAGTTACGAAAATGGTAATCTTGTCAATTGTGCTAATATGACGTGACTCATTGTCAGATTCGCTGAGAGAGAAGTAACGGTATCCCGATAGGCGCCATCTTATTATTCTTTCCATCATGGGAACTGTCTCCCTTATTACTTCGTTGCCATCTGAACAACGACTGATTGGAAGAGCGAAAGAATACGTGTGAGTTCTACTGCCGAATACCCGATGTTACTCCCACAATTTTGCTTCGGGTGGTCAAACCTTGTAATCTATCATTATTGCATACTCACACACATATACGCATGTCTTATTTGTTGGACAATATTTATTTAATTTGTTGTAAAATAATTTTGCACACATGCAACCAATAAATCATTTTTAGCTTCCCCTCGTTTTATGAGCACTCTGCGCTTGAATTATTTTCAAAAGTTTGCATGAGATATTTTCCGGCACAAAAATTCATTAGTGTACGAATTTTTATAACCAAGAGGGGGAAGGTGTAAATAATAGAATTAAAAAAATTTATTTATAGTATTATATTATCTTTTTCATGCATCTTTTCCTGCATTTTTTTCCTTTTTTTTTTGTAAAATTATGAAATATTCGTTAGCATATTTGGAATGCCGCTGAAATGACTTCGGACGAAATAAATTTGTTTCATTCCGGTAAAGCATACCTAAATGTAGGGGAAACTTGCCAAATTCAAAATGTTTTCAGTCATTCTACGATCAGAATAGCAGTAAATTTATTAAATTATTTTAATTTGTCACAATTATTTTCTCAATATTTTTTACATTTCATGTGCAATTTTTTACATGTCATGTAATTAATGCGATCAGCTGAGTAAGACTTGTTTTTGTTTGTGCTCGTAAGTGCTTATATTTTTCTGCGACATCTACCAAGTGTTGCTGATCCACCGATGTGTGTGTGTGTTCTCCCAGTTGTTCCTGTTGCTGGTATACATATCTTCGTATTGATTCGCCTGACCATATCAGCGCTTTTTTGTCAAGGATTTTTAAAAGATGCATGCATATGCCATCAACGAGAAAAAATCCAACAAGAACACCTGCATCCCCCTAAAAACTTTTCTCACGCCTACACCAGCTATGTTGGAGAGAATGTAGAAAAAGAAGAAGAGCGGATAGACTCAATCATCCAACAATTGACTGCAGTAACGGTTACATCAGAAGAGAGGGTAATGCACAAGATTGGTGAGCTGGCTAGTGAAGCACACGATAACGAACATTGAGAAAAGAGTGACTGCTGTTAAGAAGAGATTCACAGAAATTTTGGCTCTTCGCAGTGAACTATCTTCTGCTCAGTGCTCTTTAAAGCAGTGCAGTATCAGCAGATGTAATTATTAATGGCTTCCGAATTGGCATGTTTCTTTTCCGCTGCCTAGGGCTAAAGGCAAATGGGCAAAAAAGCAGCAACAATTGTCCTATTGTTGTTAAGCTTTTCTCTACACATGTTCCCCAAGATTTGACTCTAGGCTCGCTTTTGTTGTACTATACGTCAATGATCTTCCAAACATACTATTGTAATATTCATATTTATGCCGATGATATTCAGCTGATGATATAGATGTCCTTTTGTGTCCCTCCATAAATGTATTAATAACCTCAGCATTGACTTAGAAAACGTTAAGAAGTGTGCGATAATGGGTTGCTCTTAAATCCCAACTTAAACTTGGCGATTGCAATGAAGTGAAATTCAACAATACTATTATAAAATTTGTAGACACTGCAAAGAACCTAGGAAAAAATTTAATAATGACTTGGAATAACCACATCTACAGTACAATAGGCAAAATCTATGATATACTACGATCCTTAAGGACTGCTTAGCACTTTACTTCGAAAATTCGACAAACGTTATTTTATGATTGTGAACTGTATGCCAACCGCCTGATAGTCGTTTCTTTGCTACTTCTATACCTTCACAATTTCAACGTTCTTTATATTTTATATCCTACTGAGTCCCTCTGCTATCTCTATATATTAGGTTGAGGAATAAATTCGAGGCGTTTTTACCGAAGACTTTTATTTAAACGAAACACAATCAATAACAATATCAATAAGTTAATCAATTATATATTCGCGGTTGCTCTTTACAACCTCTTCTCACCTCTCGACCAATTTATTGATGCCGTTCCGCCAAAAATCGCCTGGTCTGACGACAAAAAAATTGTTGAGCCAGTTTTAAGGACTTCTTTGTTATCGAAGGTAACGCCCTCCATATGGTTTGACAGGGAGCGGATAAGATGGTAATCGGCCCGCGCAAGGTCCGGAGAACACGGCGGATGCTGAAGGACCTCCCATTCGAGCTCTTGGAGTGTGGCTTTGATGATTTGTGTAGCATGCGGCCTGGCGTTGTCGTGAAGGAGTATAGTTTGACCATGTCGATCAGGTCTTTTCAGCCGAATAGCCTCATTCGCGCGGTGTAGCTGGGCAATGTAGAGCTCCTTGTTGACGCTGGCATTCCCTTCGAGCATTTCCCAGTGCACCATACCCTCCCAGTCCTACCAAACACATTTCATTGGATGAAGAACCAGCTTGACTCTCGACTTTGGGGTATCTCTTGGAGCCACCCACTCCTTTTTTTGCTTCATATTGATGTATAGGTAACATTTCTCATATCCCGTGACGATTCGGTACAAAAAACGCTGTTTATAACCACGTGATGCTCGATGGCGGGCGGAATGCTGCGAAGCAATTTGAATCCGACTTTTTTTGTTTTTTCTTCCAGCTCGTAAGGACCCAGGCTCCCAATTTATCGGTACATCCCATTGAATGAAGATGATTGAGAATCGTTTTATGATCGCAGTTCATTTTTTCCGCCAATACATGACTGGTTTGACGACCGCTTTCCTTTAAAAGTGATTGGAGGTGCTCTTCATCGAATTCAGAAGGCCTTCCGCTGCGGGGCGTGCCACTGACGTCACCGAACTTTTGAATTTTGCAATCCATTTCCGTGCTGTAGACCCGTCCATGATAAGTTCAACCACTGAAAATAACATTTGGTTGTGTGTTTGATAAACAAATAAATAAATAAATACACAATTTTAATAAATTATCACTGAGCCAGGATATGAATACCAAAATTTTCTCCTTTACAGCAATAGCTTAAACCATGTAGCTTGAATTTAGCTTTTATCTTCATGGTACTGCTCCCTACTCCCTCAATCATTTATCTCCCTTGATAAACGAAATCAAATCTCCAGCGATTTGAGCTATAATGAGCCTCCAAACAATAACGAATATAAATACTTTACATATTCATAAAACCTTTATTAAAAAATTGATATGCATGCACAAACTTATGAATATATGTATAAGTAAAATACACATCATACATACCGCCGTAAATGGGTCACAAGCTCATAGGCCAGCACACTGACACGCTACCCTCACTGCATTCGCTTTGTGTTTGTATGTATGTATAAATATTTGTCATATAATATAAAAGTGAATTAGCGCCGTCGAGACGGGCAAATGCCAATTCCCATATTACAGGCTAAGCTACTAGAAATATGGAAAAAATATAATAACAGATGTATGCATGTGTAAATTTGTTTGTGTGTGCGCTTTTATTTACCATCAAGATGCAGAAGAAGGGAAAACAATTACCAAAACATTTTAGGCAGCCAACCATTTTGCAGAAAATTCGCTGGCGCCCACTGTACGTGCAACGAACGATACGCTTCGCAACAGTTCACTTGGGGGTCAAGTGGCACAAAAGTGTTCGCGCACAAGCTCTTGAGTGAAGGCGTTGTGGGGCGTGGATAGGGAGTTTATGGCTTTTGTTTGAAAACGATGGGTGTACGCAGATAAATGTGTTGTTGCTGAATTGCTTTTGAAGGGAATGTGTGTGGGCAATACAGTTTTCACTTGGATATTCATATTTGTAAGTGCGTACATGTGTATGTATGTATGCTTGAGGAATATTGACCATTTGATCACGTCTGAGAAGCATAAACCTAGTTATGAGTGGATGGAAGGCTTGGTGCTTTTTCAATCGTTAAGATGCAGCCAGTGACTTCGCAAAAAGTTTATTGTTGTTGTTGTAGCAGCAAGCACGTATGGGAAATGGTGCTGTAGTGACAGGCATTGGCTGGATATAAGTCCGGGCCGTTCCCGTAACACAGAATCGACTATCCGCTCGATTGACTGTATCAAATTATTGTATTTGTAAATCAAAAGATGCCTTGGAACTGTGTCAAAAGCTGCTTTGAAGTGTACAAAAAATGCATAAACTATCTATTTTTCTTCAAATTTAATGTGAATGATTGATGTCAAGTTATAAATGTTGTCCGCTGTGGAGTAATTTTTCCAAAAACCCGATTGGTATTCTGTGATTAATCTTTTATGGTACTCTCTAACTAAGTCGCTCGTTTAGTATGCCCTTTATATTGTCTTTGTTTCCATTAAATTTCTTTGCAATATTTTTGCTACTACATATATCGAGTTCTTACTGTAACAAAACGAGCATACAGATATTTTACTCTTTGCAAGTGTTCCATGTTGAACTTTATTAATAGTTTAACTTTTTTCTCATTGTTTCATTTATTTTAAAATTGCTTGTTGTCCTTTTGCAACAAATTGCCACTTGTGTGAATGTAGGCACATACGACTATCCATAAGTGTGAGCGAATGTAAACAAGCATTTTTCCAACTCATGAAATTAATTACATAAAAATCGTTTGCTTCCAGGAAATTTATAGAAATAAATGTGCCCACCTATGTAGGTGGTTCGATTTAAAAGGCTGAATGGTTTAAGATCTGCGTAAGTATTGCCTTGTAGCTACAAACTTTTAGAATCTATGGATAATCCAGAGGGATGGTAATGGTCCCTATGACTCATGCCTATGTTTGTGCTGCTGTCTATATGCAATATTTAAAGTACAGTAAAGTAAGTAAAGTACTGTAGATATTGAGAAACGTCGAATGATGATTAGTTTATGGATAGTTTTAAGACCGTTCAAAGCTCCGTCAAGATAGGAACCTTTTAATACCGTGCGATCTCTTCAGCTTTATTATGGAGAGTGTGGTTCACAGGGCTTACCTTTTTTCTATGAAAGTCTCCAGCTCCTTGCGTATGCTGATGGCATCGACAACTTCGGTCATACCAAGCGGGATGTCGCCGCCGCTTTTACGGCTATTTGAAAAGAAGACTGTACGATTGGTTCTGACGGTAAACGAGGGCAAAACCAAAGATATGCTGGCATCCTGCAGGAAGTCGCGGCGTCTTGTACCACAGATCGAAGTTAACAACTGTAATTCCATGTGGTCAAATACTTCATTTATCCTGGGTCCGCTGTTACCAGCCACAACGATGTCAGCCTTGAAATCAAGCGAAGGATAACTCTTACCAGCAGGTTCTACTTTGGGCTAAGTGCGTAATGAAGTAGTAAAGTCCTCTCTCGTCGAACAGAAACAACACTCTACAAGACGCTCATCATCCCGTTGCTTCTCAATGGTGATCCAGTCCAACAATCAGAGGCAGACGCTCTTGGAGATTTCGAGAGGAAAATACTTTGCAAGATCTTTGGCCCTGCTCGTGTAAATGACGGTTACCGCATTCGAATGAACCACGAGCTTTACGGAGATATTGGCATAGTCAAACGAGTCACCCTGAAAGGACTAAGGTGACTGAAGGTGTTTGAAACGGTAATTGGCGGTCGACAGCGCAGAGGACGTCGTCGTGTCCGATGGAAGGACTAAATTGAAAACGCCCTGATTTCTCTTGGCCTAAAAACTGGAAAAGGTATGCGGAAAAAGGAGACACCTGGCGAGACACGGGTTGTTACGGTCAATTAAATGCGTTATAGTTTTACATAGGAAAGTCAAGATGATTTCGAGTACACATTGAATTTTGGTATAATAAAATGCAAATTTCAAGTACCTCAAAAATCGGATTAACTTTTGAACCTTTTTTTTTTGGGTTGCCATGATCATAAGATATGACTCACTAAAGACATTTAGCAAAAAGTAATAAATTTCAGAAAAATTTCGCCCATATTTTTCACCAGTATTTTAGCTATCCAATTACAGGTTTGACTTTGGCCACACCTTTGCATTCTGTGCGTCGTGATTTTTAAATGGTTTCTCTCCCGTACGGCTAAGTGAATGAAAACGCTAAAATGCATTCCGCTTCTTAAAGGTATGCCGCTAAAAATGTATTTGAACTTTACGCACTCTACAGGTTTTTTGACTAAGCCGCCGGCCGGTTTCTTTTTATGCGCACACGCATCTGCACTCCCACCGCTTTCACCACATCCTCACTGAGTAGTTTTTCGGAATTCTTGTCATACAAAAGAGGGTTGCGCACTACAAAAGTCTCTAAAGAAAAATTACCAGTTCTGAACTTCTTTGCGCCTGATCATCCGGACTTGGGTCGGGCGGTTGCGGGACTGCATCAACTGTTCATGCGGCCAAAAGCAAAGCACAAAATTGTACCTGCCTGCACATGCAATTTATGAATACCAAGCCCATAAATGCTTTACCCTTTTTGTGACTTGTTTGCTTGCTGCCTTCATTTAGTTCTTTATTTCGTAGTCTCATGCGCAAGAGTGCTTTTAATCGAAAGCGCAACTAATTATGCCGGTGGACGGTGTGATGTCACGGTGCAATAATGAGGTTCAAGTCAAGTTCATAAATGATACGCGGCCATTGGTTGCATTAAAATACAGGATGAGGTGACTATTTTTTGCAGTTGTTGTTGCCACAATTCATTTTGATGAAGTGGTTGCAGGCTGGTTGACAACAGTCGATGCGATGGCCGGCTGCAATTGTAGGTAATGGCGTGCAATGCATTTGCAAGTAAGATCTCTTCCTTTTAATCCAGTTTTAGTTTTATTTTTTAACTTTTGAGTTACCATAAATTTAGCATTTTTATTAATGTTGATGCCAGTTTTTTGTGATGTTTTTTTTTGTTGAGTTGTTTTTTACACAGATCTACCAGCTTCTTGCATTTCACTTGCTGTGCGGTCGTTTGTCAGTTAGCCTGAGTTGGCGCGCCAACAATTATTCGAATATTTGCGGCGGCAGGCTATCGAATCAACCGCTCCCACTTGGCTCCTGTTACCTACTCTCGAAAACACACACACAATTTCTCGGTTGTTGAACTAAATTAGTTGCTGTTTGCTTTCCCACTGACCAACCGCTTTCTCGTCCGTCCGCGCATTCCCATTCGATCTGTCGCATCAACGGGCCGGTTTTTGGTCTCTTTGTATTTCCCGATAGTTTGTCACTTATGTTCTTCTCATGTTGAATGTTGTTTTTTTATCTCTCCCTTTTTTATTGCTTTTGTTTTTAGTTCGTTGTTTTGATTCGTTTTTAATTGGCGGAGAGAATGTGCGGCGCATTTAGCCGGCAATCATCAACCACCAGCCAACAACAACAAATGATGAGCGACGACAATTGAGCCCAAGCGCATCGCTGCACCGCGCGTGCTATTCGTGGGCTGGCTATCTCGTGGCAAACCGCAACTGCCAGCGCTGCGACATCGCCTTTGTGGCTGCTGCTGTGTCCGTGCCTCCTCAGCTCAACGCGTTCATCTGTCCGTCGTCTGCTTGCCTGCCTGCCTGTCCACTACAAATGTTATATTTCATGAAATTGCGCTTGACTTGGCACGCCGGCCACGGCAGCTGTCAACTATTGAGCCTCTGATTGTCTGTCTGTCTGTCTTGTGTTGCGCGCGCGCCTTCACCTTCATCTCCGCCCATGCGACTAGCGCCCAAACGGACGTCTAACTGGCAGAACAAGTGTTTTTATGTGTAGTTTTTTGTGTGTGGTGTTTTTTTGTTTTTGCATATTTTTATTGTTATTACTTGTGTAGTTGTTGGCACAGTTGTTTTGGGGCTTCCTAGGCGCTTTTGAGCAAGTCAGCCGGCGCGCCCAGCGTAGAGAGTGAGTGAGTGAAGGCAGGCGGTATCTGTTATAAACCCCACCACTTCATGCTTGATGGTCCGTGGCACTTGTATGATTTTCATTATGATGTGTGGCTGTTGTTGCTTTTGCGCTAAGTTACTATGGTTTCTGGTGTTTGCTGCTGTTGTTGTCGCTGCACTTACAGCTACTGCGATTGCCGGCCGGGCAGTCAGTAAGTCAGCCACCAGCTGATATGCGCGAGTCTCATTACATGCATACATATCGCTGCTGTCGCCTGCCTGCCGGCCGCAGTAATGTGTAGCTTTTTTGTGGCAGCTGCTGTTGCTGCTGTTATTTGCTGTTTGCCTGGTATGCAACATGAATTATCATAATCATTTTGCTGCTGTAACTGCCATCTCAACACTGTGTTTGTCCAGTTGTTACTTTTTGTCTCCCGTAACAAACACACAAAAAAAATTTAAAAAATTTAAAAGCATTGTTGATGCTGCTTGAAATATTCGTTGTGTGTACGTGTGTATTTTAGGTCGGGTGCTTGCAGTAACCGGCCACTTTTGATAATGAAAAGAAACACAAAAGCATTGTCCAATCAGCTGATGCTGCAGGCGGGGGCAACTTCTCTTCGTCACCTGGTGTTTTCCGGTTTCAGTGATGTGTTACGCATTCGGCGCTTATCTGCTCGTACAAGTACTTAGAATTGTTTTTGCTTTTGTTAATACACTAATTTATTTCACAGCGCCCGCCGTCACTGAATGGATCGGTACGTGACTACCATTCGGAAGTGCACAGGCTCGAAACCCCAGACTAGTTTGGGATTTAATTCAAACCTGGAAAGTCGTTCAAGCCGTGTTTGTATAAGAGGAGTAGCACCGTTGTTATTGGTTAAAATGGTGTTTGCTCGAAATTGATTTTTTTTTAGTTCTGCAGTACTTCAAGGCAGCATCCTTATTGTTCATTTTACATATTAATGGCGTTTTCTTGCTTTTCCTCGGCTAAATTTCTTCTCAAGGGTGATCATTTTCGAGGTATCGGATTTACCATAGGATAAACCAACGAAAATTCAAATTGACTGGGCAATCTTTTATTATTTTTGTGTAGAACCATTCATGAGATTTATTTTTTAAAGATAATCCATTTCAAATGTTGGCCGCAACTGCTCGTAATTCGGCCACCCGTAAACACCAATTCTGAATGACTCGCTGGAGAACTTAGGTCGGTATATCGTGAATAACTTTAGTAATGTTGGATTCCAATTGAAGCTGGTTTATACACAAAGCATTTAGACTTTACATACCCCCACAAATAAAAGTCCAAATGTGTGATATCGCACGATCTTGGTGGCCAATGCATTGGTCCGAGACAAGAGATAACTACGGCGCAGTAAATCATTTGCTTCACGGGCTGTATGGCGAGTAGCGCCGCCTTGTTGGAGCCAAATGTGGAACCGTGTGAAGATCACGGGCTTCAATTTTCGGCATCAAAAAGACGTTTATCAAGGCGCGATAGCGTTCGCCATTCACTGTTACATTGACGCCAGCCTCGTCTTTGAAGAAATATGGGCCGATGTTCCTCTATCCCATAGGCCGCATGAAATGCTTGTTTTCAAAGGATGTAATGGCTGTTATTGAATGGCTTCGGATTGCTCTTCAGCTCAAATACGTCGATTTTGCTTGACACAGCCGTTAAGCGACAAAATGGGCCTCGTCACCGAACACCATAAAATGGCCTGAGCGCACGAGCACTTTTCACAGAGCGTCGATTTTCGTATTACAATTGCAGGACTTACACACATTGTTAAGCCGTAAGCCTTTCCATGATGAAATGTCAATGGATACTGAAAAAAGTTATGTATTTAGTTTTACAGTAGTCACGCGTGATCTGCCAAAAAAAATGCTATTGGAATTTCTTTATTTGCCATGGCGGCCACCGAAGCCGAATGGATTGGCAAGAAAGTTTTTTCTAATAGCGGCCGCCGCTCCGAGTGTATTTCTGCAATAAAAAAGCTCCTCATAAAGAACCATTTGGCATTCGGAGTCGGCTTCAAACTGTAGGTCTCTCCATTTGTGGGACAACATCAAGACCCACAACACAAAGAGAAGGAGAAGCTCGGTCAAACGCCAATTGTATAAGTATACTTAATTTTCAAATGGCATTGCACTATACCCAATCACCCACTCCCTCACTGAAAGTTTGCCATATTTCACTCTCGATATAATATTCCGTCTTTCCAATACTTTTATTTCTTCCTTCACACTCTATTGGGTCCATTGTTGTAATGCAGCATGACTTTAGTCTCATCCCAGAATATCGCAGTAGCTAACTGGTTAAGAAGATTTGAGCTAAAGATAATCGCTTTTCAAATATGCTGTGCTGAGAGCAAAGGCTTCTTTCGAGCAACTCGTCAAGTATGATTATACTTTTGCAAAACTTCGCCCACACTCATTTCTAAGCTCACTAACAAGACTTCTCTTCGAAATTTGTAACGTGACAGCTACTTTTCTCAACAAAATTCGTTCGCCGCTGTCAGATATTTTCCGTGGTCTTCCACGTGCAGATTTTAGCTCCAGCCAAACACTGAATATATTTATTTTTTATTTTATTTATTAAAAGAGTAACAATTATAAATAACTATTCCACTTAAAGAGCTAAAGCACTGGCTTCTATGGCCTTCGGCTATTAGTATAATAAAAAATGACAGCGTGTCTTATAGCCTTAACTTACATCTAGATGCATAATCACAAATCTTATTTAAATTGCATAACGTTGTCTGTTTGAGTAGTTCCGATGGTTTGATGCTTGAGAAAAAGGATGTTCTGATATTTTGTAGGGAAGGACAAGTATCTATCAGGTGAAGTGTAGTAAATTCGTTGGAGCCACAAAAAGGGTATGTAGGCTTCGGTGAACCGCTGAGCAGGTGGGCATGTGTCATGAGTGTGTGACCGATTCTCAGTCGAGTAAAGGTTTTTGCTTGGTGACATAATGCAGATCGAGGGTAGGTATTTTTTCCCCCAAAGGGGTTAAAGTTTTTATAAGGATGCTGATAAATGTTCCATTTAGTTGCTGCGTTATCTGCGGCAAGTTCTTTCGCTAGTATCTTTATGTCATTGCAAGTGATATAGTTAAATGTGTGTAGAGGTTCCTTATTCGCCTCTTTCGCTCTCTTGTCAGCTTTTTCGTTACCATTTATCCCAGAGTGCCCAGGAATCCACATAATTTTGATTGCACCTGTGTGTATTGAAATTATATTGCGGATTTTTGTTATCATCGGGGTGTCATTTGTGGGGTTTAAGATAGCTTCGATTGAGGATTTGCTATCAGTGCAAATTAAGTGCTTGCTACATTTCTGGGAGGCAAAGATTACTACTTCAAGTAACGCAGCTGCTTCAGCTGTAAATATTGAAGTGAATCTTGGCAAAATTCCGGCACAGATGGTAACACCTTCTGCGTTTGTCACTGCAAACGATGTGCAGGTATCGGTTTTTGATCCGTCGGTAAAAATGATCTCCCAATCTTTCTTTAATATATATAATATATATATAATATTATATTTAATAGCTTCGGATTGAGCTGTTTGAGTATTAGCAAATAAATACCAAAAATACATAAATCGTAACTAATGATGCCTCCCGAAACAATTAATAAATCTCAGTAGATCAGCTGGGGTAATTAAATAATGACTTTCTGAGCAAGAATTGTGTAATTGAGTTGCTAAGCATTGGCCAACAATTTTTTTAACGCATGTAAATATATATGTATGAGTAGATGAAGTAAAGCGTAAAATAGCGTGATAATTATCGGCTTAAATCAAATACTAATTGACAGATTTATCAACTAAATATTATCGAAATCTTTTAAGCTGAAAAAAAACTAGAAACAAATCATTCACAGCAGCAAGTCAAGAAATCAGTTAGAAAAAAAGCATAGCTATTTCGATTGCTCAATAGTTGTGCGAGCAGAGCCAATTTGCAACTAATGGGTGACTTAAAATGATCCAACAACATTTTTTCTTTCGACGCGCATAAGCTGAGATGGGAAAAATTCTGAACCCGATAAATAAAAACATTGCATTAAAATCAACCACAAAAATTACAAACTATGTACATACACAGAATTTTGAATTTAACTCCTAAGTCAGAAAAAATTTTAAAAAAATTTAACCATTGCTACTACAAAGAGGAGATTTTTAAATGCTCTCGCCTTTGCTCATTTATTTTTAATCATATAAAATTGTTCACCTTCGAAAGTATAGCATTTGAGACATCGGAATGAAAGTAAACGATTTATTCGGAAATGAAAAACTCACAAATCGCAGCCTCCTCCTATTGATTTGCTCGTTATCGTTAAAATTATGGTGCTACACCAAGCGAAGTCTTTACTGGGGAATATAATCAAAGAACAAACTGAAAATACTCACGAGCATTCTCACAGGTCATTGCAGTTTGCGTAACCATCTACATGCACAGAGACTCCCGTCGTTTCTGCGGCCAATCCCCGGAGTCCACCTCCAGCACACCTTCTTTTCGAATGTGAGGCTATAACACGTAGAAGTATAAGATATCTCGGCCGGAAGAAGAGCTATGCGCGCAACCTAACTCTATCTAAGGTTTACTAAGTGAACTAGGCTTGGATGAAGTAGAAGGCAAAAAGTCCACGAGGTCTATGAGCTAACCTTATTTTAATTCATTCATTCATCGTCCTTCTTTTCAAACCGAATCAGAATGCAGAGTAGACCTGCATACCTGTATGCAAATATCTGGGCTTTCATTTGGAGCATTTGCTATTTTTATTTTGGGCAAACATGAATGCAGATCGATCACGTACATTTGACTTCGATCGAAAGCTAGACGCGCCACGAAAGCTACAAAGGACTTACCAAGCGCGATAGATGTTGACTAAACGAGGCTATTATTATTATTATTAGAAGGCCATTACGCACTGCGACCAGAGTTGATCTATTGTGCAAGACCTATTTTGTAACCCTAGAGTTTAAGGCTTTTTATAAATTTTAGCACTATTGTGGGTTTGTTGTTCCAAAGATTACATGGAGATACTACGATACCACCAAGGTGGTGAAGTCTTTGTCTGCCCAGCGCAGGACATTCACAAAGCACATGTTCTGAGCTTTCTATATCCATTTCGCAAAAGCGGCAGACATTGGTCTCTGATAGACCAATGTTATTTAAATGATACCTCAGGCTGCAGTGACCTGTGAGGTATCCTGTTAGAAGACGCAGATCTACTCTGTTTAGTGAGAGTAGCTTGTCTGATAGTCCTTTGTTGGGACTAAGAAATTGTCTGGCTTGACGCTGACCGGCACAATTTAGCCAGTGTGCAGCAAATTTCCTTTCTTCCCATTTCCTAAGGAATTCATTAATGTGGCTTTTCGTGAGTCCACAGAAAGGCTCAGGACCAGTAAGTTGCATATTTGCTCCTTGTTTTGCGAGGTCATCAGCCATTTCATTCCCCTCATGCCCTTCATGTCCCGGAATCCAGACTAGATTTACTGTGTTGAGGTTTCCTAACATGTTGAGAAGGTTTAGGCAATCATTTACCAATTTAGAGGTGATAGTTGTTGATAGAAGGGCTTTTAGAGCCGCTTGACTATCAGAGAGTATGTAGATGTGAGTACCTCTCATTTTCCTGCGAAGGCATTCTCTCACACATATTTCAATGGCATGTATTTCTGCCTGGAATATTGTTGGGTAGAGTCCCATCGGAATCGATTTTTTAAATTTAGGCCCATTGATTCCTGCCCCTGCTCTACCATCTTCCAGCTTGGACCCATCAGTGAACCATAATTGAGATCCAGGCTTGAAATTGATAGAATTAGTTCTCCAAGTTGTTCGTTCATTAATAATAATTCGGAAGTTTCTGTAGAGAATGGGTTTGGGAGATATTGTATCCACCCTGTGTAGTATAGGAGTGTGTCGAAAGTCTTCTAAGATCTTTAGATGTCCTCTCATATCTCCACTTTTAAGATCGGCGTTGCCTTTTAGTCTTAAGGCACTCAATCTTGCTTCTTTTTCAATTAAGATGGGAAGCGGTGGTATACCTAGGAGCACGCCCAAAGCGTCAGTTGGGCATGTTTTCATTGCTCCTGTTATACCGATGCAGATGAGGCGGTACAATTTGTTAAGATCGCTTGCCGCCTTTCGTTGCTTAACTTTGGGCCACCATGCTATGGAAGCATAGGTGACTATAGGCTTAACAACTGTAGTGAATGTCCAGTAGGTCATTCTGGGGCTGAGCCCCCATGTTTTACCAAAAGCCTTGTGCAGGCATAGAATGCCCTTGTGGCTTTTACAGTAACTTTCTCAAGATGCGAGTTCCAGGTAAGCGCTTTGTCAAGGTTGATACCAAGGTAGTTCGCCTCTGTGGAGAGTTGTAGAGTCGATTCATTCAGGACAGGACATTTGATGTTGATATTCCTTTTCCTGGTGAACGGCACTAGCGCAGTTTTAGATGGGTTGATAGAGAGCCCTTTGTCAGTGCACCATTTGTTTATTATGTTGAGGGCTTGTTGCATGCGGTTAGAGATGGTCTCTTCATGCCAGCCCACTATATATACTACCAGGTCATCAGCATAGCCCTGGGTGTGGAATCCTAGGTTGTTCAGTTTGTGGAGAAGTTCATCTATTACTAGTGTCCACAGAAGAGAAGAGAGTACTCCCCCTTGCGGGCAACCTCTTGTGGCCTTGATAGACTTTATTCTTCCTCCTAATTCTGTACTGATCGTTCTGGATTTCAGCATCGATATAGTCCATCGTCTGATGGGTTTAGGTACGTCCTTTTGAGATAGGGCATTGTTGATTGCCTCATAGGATGTATTATCGAAAGCTCCTGTTATGTCAATAAAAGCGCAAAGTGCGATTTGTTTTGACTCAATAGCTTTTTCAATAATGGTTACCAGACTGTGTATTGCAGTCTCAGTAGATTTACCTTGTTGGTAGGCAAATTGAAGTTGGTGCAGTGGGAAATTAACCAAGTTATTCTCCCGTATGTGCTGATCCAATATTTTTTCCATTGTTTTTAGGAAAAATGAGCTGAGGCTAATCGGTCTGTATGACTTAGGCAATTGTTCGGGTTTTTTCCCTACCTTTGGAATGAATACGACCTTTACCTCAGCCCATTTCGTAGGGATATAACCTAGCAATAGGCTTGCTTTATATAGTCTGGACAAAGTAGGGACAATATATTGGCTTCCCTTTTGCAGAAGGCAAGGGAATATCCCATCAGGTCCAGGAGATTTGTATGGGCTAAATGTAGATATAGCCCATTGTACCCGATTTTCATGGAATAGCTTATTTGCCAGCTTTAGGTCCTCTCTGTCAGCATCAATGGTAGGTTCTACCAACATTGTGGACTCATGTAAAGCATGGCATCCCGGGAAATGGGTGTCCAGTAGAAGTTGGCTAGTTTCTTCTGGGTTTTTAGTGTAGCTACCATCTGGCTTTTTCAGGGTACATATGCCGTTTGAGTGATCCTTTGATAAGGCTTTCTGGAGGCGGATAGCATTAGGAAGATTTGAAATCTTATCACAGTGATCCCTCCAGGAAGCTCTCTTAGATTTCCTCAATTCTTTGTTAAAGTTGGTTAGAGCTCTTGAGTAGGAGACCCAGTCCCCTGTTTGTTTAGCTCTATTCCATAATACTCTGGTTTCATGGCGTAGTCTTGAAAGCGTACTATTCCACCAGGGGACATCCCTTCGTGGTTTTTTCACTTTTTCCTGACAGCTCTCATGAAATGCAGACGTAATGTTTGAGTGGAGTTCACTTGCCTCCATCTCAAGCTCTGATTTAAGCACCAGGTGATGCTTAGAGTAGTTAGCACTTTGTTCTAAGTTAAAGTGAAAGACATTCCAATTTATATTCTTTGGATTTCTGTAAATTGTTATGTGCGGTGAGGTAGCACCTAAGTCAAACCTGATAAGACTGTGGTCCGACATTGATGCTTCCCCGGACACATGCCAATTTGAGACTTCTGATGGTACATTTGGACTGCATAGGGTAAGATCAAGTACTTCCTCCCTTATTGCATTCCTAAATGTTGGTTCATTGCCTCGGTTTACTATTGATACATTATATCTAAGTAAGAATTCAAGAAGGCACTCACCTCTCGCATTGATGTTTGTGCTGCCCCATATCGTATGATGGGCATTCGCATCACATCCTATTATCCAGCGTAGGTGGTTCTCCTTACAGTAGTTGACTAGGGCTACAAGTTCCCTTGTTGGAGCAGTTTCCTCATCTCCTGGAAGGTAGGCAGAGGCAATGATTACCTCGTGCTCGCCTTTGTCTGTTGGCACCTTGGTCCAGATCGCAACGAGATCGGTGGTAGTGAACTGCGAAATGGGAATGAAGGTTAAGTTATTGCTAATTAAGATTGCCGCTCTAGGGCGATCATTGTTGGCATAGATTAACTTACCATTAACATCTTGGAGTCCCTCAATGACTCTGTCACGTACCCACGGTTCTTGGATTAGAGCTATATCCAAGTTTTGTTTGTTAAACCTCCTTGCTAGTTCAGCCGAGGCAGCCTTTGCATGGTGGAGGTTTAATTGAAGGCATCCGAGTTGCCTTCTATTGTTGCTTGGGATAGCGTGTGGCATTATCGCCTCTGTTTTTTGGCACTGGCTGCCTTTTTCCTGCCTCTGTTGCTACCCAGCAAGGCCGCTTCCTCAGCAGAGTGACGTTCGCCTTTTTTGGTCCTCTTTGGACCATTATTTATCTTGTCGGCACGAAGCGGGGGTCGCATTCTTATGCCTTCCTCTACCCTTTGAGCGCTTGACATTGGTGCAGGCTTGGTGGCGTGTGGCGCATCTTTAGAGCAACATGGCTGCTCATCAGTTTGCGTTACGCTCACTGCGGTTGCTGCGATCGCCGATGCCGAAGTGCAGGGTTGTTCCTCGGTCCGCTGCAATGCGGGAGGCTTGGGCGCTTCTGATTCAGCATCCTTCTCCGGGGTTTTGGCCTTAGTTCTAAGTTGAACTGTGCTAAACCCATAGTTCAACCCGGAGTTATTTTTTTTTATCACAATGGCGGAGATGGGGTCGATTGCGATGGTTAGCTCCGTCACCTTACCCTTTTGTACTCTACGTAGTACCCGCCATTCCTGAACGTTCAGGCCAGAGTTTTGCCCATCCAGGAGGCTTAGGATGTCCTCTGTGGATGTGCTGTCCAGTTCTGGAAAGAGGCATGTGAAGATCAAAGGCCTTGGTATGTCCTTTTCTAAAACGATCCTGATTTGCGCATCTTTCCATGGTTCAAGTTTAGGCATATCTGTTATCCGTGAGACCACAGTATGTATCTGTCTACCTTACAGTGTCCAAACTTATTCAGTACGACTGCTTGGGCTTGTTTGGTGGATATATCCATAATAGTATCCATCATATATTATTCAGAGGCGCTAAATCGAGTCTCCCCGGTGACTTACACCCGACTGTTGTTGAAAACCTTGTCCTATTGTGGGTCTTTATGGCTAATTTGTCCTCCCTTGCGGAACAAATCCAGTCTCGTAGAATACTGTGACCTCCAAAATAATGGTTTGATCTTGGCTTGTATTTCTAATGTCCAGAATAAACTCTGTGGAGGCAGCAAAATAAATTTGTTTTTCGAGATTATTCTGTCGAACTTCCTTTACATGTCTAAGATGCAGGAGCCGACTGAGCTAATTAACTTTTAGCTGCAATCACCAATTTTTAACTGAAGAGTTTTAAGAAATGGGAAGACGGTATCTACTCTGCACAAAGGGATTAATAAAACACAAATGAAATAGATGTGTTTCAGTGGGAATATTTAGCTAATTTCCATTAGGTGTTACCTAAGATACGACCCACTCAAAGCCTCGATGAGGCGGTAATTACTTACCAAATACCCTAGATGCCAGTTTGGATAAGACCTATCTGGTGTATTCACTGATTAGCAGGATACCTGTTCCCAGCTCAAATAAGGAGCTTGTGATATGCGGGCCTGGGAGCCTAGCCACTATGCGCAAAGACTATACTCGTATAAGAGCTAATTCGCCCTGCAAAAAAATTCTAGCTAGATTATTCCACACACAGGTCCTCGCTGCTTTGCAGCCGTTCCTGCTTGCAAGATTTACTCACTTTCTGATGCCGGCACTCATGAACGAGAGATGAAGAGAGATTGCTAAAACTGCTTGCAGACTTATCGAAACAGCTCCTTTTGTCCCATAATCCATGTCCGTTGAGATCTCTCTAACTGACTTGCCCCAAATGTCCTATTTTGCATATGAAACATATATTTGTTTTTTTTTTGCTCAATATGAGACACCCTTTACAAAGTATTTACTATTAGTAATTAAATGAACTAAACTGTGCAGTAAGACATGCATTCACCAAGAAAAAATTCTACGCCGTTTATTTTTATTTTTCTATTTAGTTGACTAATTTTTTTCGTACGTATTTTTCTGTGTTTGACTTTTATTTAAACAGGGTGGTTCAAATATAAGTATATCACGGACGGGATCACTTTAAGGATCTACATTATTTCAAGATTATCTGTTTAGCATCGAATTTTAGCAACAACCCTCATTAGAGGTCTAACACCGAAAGGACTAATTGGCAACGCTAAGACGTCCTATAACCCGATTACTGAACTTCTAACGCAAAAGATCGATTGCTTGTGATCAGTGTGATAAGATGGTGCATTCCACTGAAACAAAGATCGTCCAAGTTCATATTCTCAATTTTCAAAGCTAATAAAAGGGCGCTAATCATGAATCTGTAACAGGAATGACGTTCCTATGGCATTAAAAAACAAAACTGGCCAATTGTTTTACAACATAAAAATTCACAAAAAACTGTCTCTGTGCAGGTATCGCCAAGGTTAAAAGCACCTAGCAAGGGAATGCACCGAAATTTTATGCAGAGTTCTTTTCGAGTAACATTTCGAGTTTCCGAATATTCCTAGATAAATCAACAGGCTTTCAGCCACACTCTGACACAATTTTTATGTGCTCTAGCGAACAGCCAGCGCGGTGTGAAAGAGTAGATTCAGTTTATAGAACTAGAAATAACTCCACTCTGTAATAGATTAGATTCGGTGTGATCTTTACATTCTGCAACTACTTGGATACTAGCAAAAGAACTTTTGTACTCCATACCCTTATGCGAAGGTGGGTATTTATATTTCTGCCTTGAGTTCGTCTAGTGTAACGTCTAAAGCTTCCATTGGGCATTTCCATTTAGCATATTTTACCTTATTTGCCACAAAAATTTTACCATAAAATTAAATTAAAAAAATTCATTAATACTTATAAAAAAAAAGCATAAAATTCATCTCGGCAAAAAATGGATTTAAACCGTGCACATTTTCGTGCAATTATTTTTCACAATTTTCGTCGGAAATTAGCAAGACAAGATTACATCGATTAACTAGAATTAAATTAGATTATGTGCCAAACAAGCATCATCATTTTTCACTATAAAAAACTAATACAAAAGAATGTCTCGACGTCGTTATTTTCTCACCGACGAGTTACAGGAATGATATCCAAAATCAGTTGTTGTGTCAAAAAATATTGATGCTGTGCGGGAAGTAATTTTGCATGATCTTCATGCCATATATCGTGAGATTGAGGCTTCCTGCGGAGCATTAACATGACAAGCATAAAAAAGATTTTGCATGATCACCTTCATCATTGTTAGCTGGACAACCCTGGTCGGGTCCTCGCCTGCTGCGGCATATGCCTCGAATTGTCTCGGTTTCGCGCCCGACATCCCAAAAAGCCTGCGTCTTTATCCACACCGTCAATCCATCTGAGCGGCGCTCGACCCTTCTTCTACGTCTGTGGCACTTTCCAAAGAGTATTTGTTGGGTTGGGTAATCGGTATTAGCCCAAAATATGTGACCTGCCATCTCCTGTCTAGAAAGCGGCTTTTTAGATGATTGCAAAAGGGGAATAAACAGCGGCGGCCATAAGGATTCTGTGGGCAATTTCTGCAGAAATTTCATTGTCATGAATAATGATTACTCCCAGGTACTTAAATTCCTTTACTACTTCGAAACCATAATTATGGATGTTGAGTATTTGACCCACATTGTGTCTGACATAATCCGAAGAAGTTGAACCAAGCATTTTAGTTTTGGCTTCCTATATTTCTAAGCCCATATTTTTTGCCGCTCTTCTCATGCCTTCGAAGGCTTCTTTCAAATTAGGCAGCGATGATGCTATAATGTCTATGTCTGAATCCCTGATAACCTTTTCAAGGGCAATATTATAGAGAACACATAAGAGTCCAATCCCTTACCGGCATCTGTGCAGGGTAGCGAACTCTCGTGGCAGATCGTTTTGAACTCCTACAACGTTCTTTACATTCTGCATAGTTGTCCGCGCCAAGCGTATTAGCTTCGCTCCCCCATCGCTGAGAAGAGCTGGATTCCAATTACGCTGTCGTAAACTGCTTTGAAAACTATGAAAAAATGATAGTCGTCATGTCGTATTCCCGAGATGTTTTCAATATCGAAATACGAATTGACCAATACGAAAATTTGGTTATTCGTTGATCTTCCTTCTTGTAATCCGGGCTGGTAGCTACAAATTATGCACTTAGCATGCGGTTTCAGTCTAGCGAGAGTATTTTGTAGATACTACCCAAAAGAGTTATGAGCCGGATCACCTTGAAATATAAAGGTGGGTAACATAGAATTTTAAATGCACTCTGAAAACGCGACTGGCCGCTTCGAAAACCACCGTCAGTGCTAATTTTTCCTTTGTTAAGCCTGAAATATAAATAGCAACCCTCGTAAATGTGATTAATGTACCCCCCTAACGTCATTTGAAATGGTTTTTTTTGGGTATTTCTTTTATTTTTGTTTTCAGTATTTTATTTTTTGATCTATTGTTAAAAAATAAAAAAAAAAAATTTGCCATACCAAGTTCATTCAAAAAGTTGTCAGCCTTCAAAAAATGATCTTCACATAGGGCAGAACACATTTTAGTTAATTGAAATCCATTATTA
Organism: Anastrepha fraterculus; assembly: GCA_037575425.1. Lineage (NCBI taxonomy): Eukaryota > Metazoa > Arthropoda > Insecta > Diptera > Tephritidae > Anastrepha > Anastrepha fraterculus. The sequence continues at coordinate 39,129 of JAYXIM010037221.1, read as the reverse complement.
ATTTTTTTTTTTTTTTTTCGTAGAAAACGTATTTTTCTACGCCTCTGGCCGTAAGCGCGAGTATTTGTTTCGCATTGTAATTCATTTTCATGTTGTTTTCTTAGATCTTTACTTATATGAAGGCACGTAATTGCACCACCCTGTAGCATTTCTATTCACTTGCCATATTTTTCTACGAATCATTTTATATTTGTTACTACACTAAATTTGCATATTTAGTGGTGCCACTGCCACCACAGCAATGGCCACCGACCGCCGACCACCGGCCGGTCTCGAAGCGCGCAAATTCTCAGCATTACTCAGCTCACCTCTGTTCAGTTCAGTTCAATAAAACAGCAGCCAGTCTATGTTTGCAACAAAATCGCGTGCAAGCAACTATTCATTACATTTATAGTACCTGAATTTACATTTACATTTATGTGTGCACTGATATGCAATCGTATGCAGAAAGTATGCAAGTTTACAGTTACATGCATGCATGTGTGTGTGTGTGCGCCTGTACGTGATTTTGGTGCATGATTTGACACCAATTTGTTTTTGTTCTAACAATCGATTTCAATTACTCGAACACTGTGGCATGCTTGTGACGTGCGGTCATTTGTGGCATTTGAATGTGATTCCAAGTTTATACAGGGTGCGCGCGGTATTTGAGGGCAACTTGAGTATAAAACTATTTAGCTTTTATTTTGAACAAAATTTAATCAAACTCACGAATTTCGAACACAACATTAGCTTATTAAATACTCACAAAATCATTCAATAAAATTTCCATTTGCTGCAATAAGCTCCTCGATTGGCATACGGAAACGATTGCAAGCCCAAATCAAATGCTGATTATTCATACTGACCATAACGGAATTATTTTCAGCCTTCAGAGAAGAAAAGGTGTTATGGGAATGCTTATTGTTTTCACGCTCAACTACGCCCCATACGTAGCAACTCAAGGGATTAGGTTGTGGGAAGTAGGTGGCCATGGGTTAAGTTAGCCAGGTTGCTTGTCTAAGACTAGACACTGGGTGGCCCTAAGGCCCATTGTGATACCTGAATTTGATTTACATCCCCCAAACTTAGTTGCTTAAATCATTTAGATCCTTTTAAGAAGGTAAGTAGCCCCACCGGTGGGACATTTTGCAAATTTCCCAAGTCTTCAAAGAAATAATGGTCAAAATATTTGGTACGGCTTCTTTGAATTACCCTTAGAGCATCCACAGAGGAGGTGTTGTACCAACCCAATTTACATATTCTTCATCCTACCAACTCTTGCAGAAGTCATTGTCAGGTACACCCCTTCTACTGGCTAGGATGCCAATAGTGCAGTGACAAGTTATAGCCCCTATGCGGACGCTGGTAGTTGATCTGTTGAATCTCAACAGACATTTTATCCTTTTATGATTCAGTTTTGACCAGGGTGCTTTGGAGACCCTGCAGTCAGTTGTCAGAGACCACCTTCAATTGGTTTCCGCGACAACGCTCAAGTCGCAGTGTTCAGTTAATTTAGAGGAATACTTATGTCCTCTACCACTGGCTGAAGGTCCAGATCGGAGCTTTTCTTTGCACACTCATCGGCTCGTTCACTTCTACTGCAGAGTGGCAGGGAACTCAAGAAAGGTTGGTGTTGTGTTATTGGCTAAGCGAGAGCTACCTCACTACGAATTTTCCAACTATTTAATCTTGTGTCGCTATCGCTTTGAGTGAAAGGGTAGAGTCTAGCTGACAGATGTATGGGCTCACTGCTGTCTCTAGAACTCCGATATGTGGTATGCAGCAGAATTCACTCGAAATTCTTGGGAAAAGAAGTGTGGTGGCATGATTTGTCCTTTGTTGCTCACAACACCTAAAGCCATAACAGTGGCTGGAAGCTGCATGTGCATGGCAACAGAGACCTCTGTTAGATTGGAGCATAGCCATGTGTCATTTCTGCCATTGGTATTTTATGTGGTCTTCGGTATAGTAGTGTTTATAAGACGTTTAGATCGGATAACTCACTGTGTATCGTATTTGCTCCGACATTAACGGTCTTCTGTGCACAAAGCAGAATTTATACCGAAGATCTTAATGGACAATTCGACGGATAAGACCCTCAGAAGCTTTAAGCTCCCTCGCAAGAGCTCACATTGATTTTTAAGGCTCCCCGTCAATGATCGCTTACACGTGTTGAGTAAATTCTGCAGATCGAACAGTGTCAGAACGTTCTTCGTGTTTTTTGTGTTGTGCAACAGATTCTGCATCGTCGCCTCATGTTTCCAATTTACAGCGAACCTTATGAACGAATGAACGGGCTCACTTTAGAGATTTTTAAATCAATTTGATTTGCACCTCTAGTGTCTCTTCATTTCTTGAGTTAAGTTATAGTCCTCAATGTCTTATCTGAAGAAGAGCACAAAGAAAAATAATGATTTCGGCAAGTTATAGCCACATATATGCATGTCCTCGGGTGACATGGGTTAGTGCATAACTATCACTCGGCAGTGCGTAGTTTCGAATATCCGGCATGAAACATCAAATGATTGAAAAAGTGTTTTCTAATAGCGGTCGCCCCAATGCAATGGCAAACCTACGAGAATATTTCTGTCATAAAAACCATTTGCCGTTCGGAGTCGGCTTAAAACTGTAGCTCCCTTTATTTGAGGAACAACATCATGACGCACACCACAAATAGGAGGAGGAGCTCCGCCAAACACCCTAAGTTATTTATTTATTTTATGCATGCCCTCAACTACCGTGTGCACCCTGTATGTATGTTTGTGTATGGACGTGAGTAAGTGCGAGGGGTATTTGCATAAAATGTGCACAGCCTGAGTATTCATATCATTTTAATTAGTGGCTAGAGAGTGTAAAGGAAAATGCAATCAATTAATACGAAAAATTACTGCACGAATATTTGTTTCTTAATTTTTCACATTATTCTCGACACACTTGACATGCCTAATAGCCCCTTTTAAGCTCACCGAAGTCCTATTAAATTTGTGAACTCATTCATTTTAGCTGCACAATCAAATTAAATTGTATTTATTTGCTTGTAATTACTAATTGGCAAATTACATACAACTACAACGTTTCTAAAACTCATCTTGTGCATTTCAAATTAAATTTACATCTCAAATATTTTTGGCAACTTTTCATCGCAGCCAAACAAGCTACTTAAAAATTAAATTAAAATTTTCATATTGTTGCAATTTTTCTTGCTCGAGCTGATTAAACGCCATCAATCATTTTGGTTGTCACTTGCACTTGTTCAAGCTATGAATGATGATTTTACGCGACGGAAAAACCACGTATTTAAATGCGAGGCATTTTGTGTATAAAGCTCATAATACTCGTATGTACCTCAGGGAAATAAGTATGTATGTGTATATGAATATTATAAATTATTCTTAATTGAAACACTTAATTTTTGTTCTTCTTAACGCAGGTTTGCAAATAATTTGTAGTTCTTTTACACAAGAACCAGAATCGGTCGCTGAGTCCGAAAATCCAGATAATTTTTTTCTGTCAAGTAGTTTAGTTTAGTAGTAGTAGAAATAATGGTTTCGGTTTAAAGAAAAAAGGTAGATAATAAAGAATTTGAATATCTGTAAAATGCGCTAAACGATTGAAGCAAGTGATACATCAAATTAGCGGCAATTTTTTCAAGGTTTAGGATACCCGCATTACTGATATCCTTGAAACAATTTTTAAGGATCTTATATGTAGATTTATGATATACATAAGTTTTCCTAGCATCTTCAAGACAGTAATGTATGTCATCTGTCTATGTGCAGAGATCAACTTAGGCAGAAGTCTGCAGAATGAGCGAATTGCCATTTTGAGCGATAGTTAGGCGGCACACGAGGCGTTGTCATCCATTGCGCTCCTATCCCAGGACACTGGGGTATAACTAGAACGAAGTATCGGGTGGATTGGTTAGAGAATCTGTGGCCTTGTTATTAATAGAGCCTTTCTTGTTATGGGACAACGCGCCATCAAGGAGAAGCTTAGAACGGACGAGCCAAGGCTGTGAGACGTGAGCTGGCACGAAATTATGCAGCTATGCCAAACGAAGTCCAGACCAAATCCTTACAAACGAGGTTCGGGCAACTCAAGGCTGCTCTAGGGCATTCTCACAAGTCATTGAGAATTTCGCAGCCATCTGCACCGGATTGGGATATGATCCACTGACTGACGTCGTTTTTGCGATTAGTCTCCGGAAATTCCTAACACCTTCTTCTCGATTGTGATGCTATAGTGCGAAGAATGGTGATATATCTCTACTGGTTACGGCCGAAAGAAGGCGCATACGCTCAGCGCAACCCAGCTAGATCTTAGGTTTATTAAGGGAACTGGGTTTGAATAAGGTAGGTACTGTGATGAGTAGAGAGCATGAAAGACCATGAGGTCGAAGTGTTTTCCATGTAGTTTTATAATTCAAATTTATTCACTTCTTCTTCCTGATTGGCGCTATAACCCCTTAAGCGATTTTGGTCGAGTTTAAAAAAGCGCGCCAGTCGTTTCTTTCTCGTGCTTACCGGCGTCAGTTGGACACATCAAGTGAAGCCAAAACCTTCGTACCTGATCGTTATTCGCTGCACTTTGTCTATGTCGAAGTAAAACTCATACAGCTCTTTGTTCCATCGCCTACGATAATTATCGTCGCCAACGTACAAAGGTTCAAAAATCTTCCACAGAATCTTTCTCTCAAACACTCCAAGGGACGCGTCATCGATTGTTGTCATCGCCCAAGCTTCTGCGCCATAGGATAGGACGAGCGTGATGAGAGCCTTGTAGAGTGTTAGTATTGTTTATTTTCAACAAGACGGCGCTATGTCCCACACAAGCAACGAAGCCATTGATATTTTAAGGGAAAAGTTTCCGAACCGTGTTATCTCTCGAAGAGGTGATCACAATTGGCTACCGAGATTTTGTGATTTAACCCTTGTGACCTTTTTCTTTGGGGCCACGTGAAAGAGAAGGTCTACGGGGTCGATTCAAGAACTCAAAGATGGAATTCGTGAGGCTATCGAGGACATATGGCAGCCACTTTGCATTTCGGTTATGGAAAATTTCATGAAAAGGATATTGTCCTGTAAGCGTGGTCGGGCTGGCCATTTGCCTGATGTTATTTTCCACTATTAACGGCATACCTTCCTCTCTATAATGAAATAAACATCCGATCATTTATATTAAAAAATAGCATTATTCTTTGAATATCAAAATAACACCTCTTATTGGAAAACCCTTTATATGGCAGAATAAAAAATTTGGAGATTCTCACACTCAACGACCAATTTCACATAGGAATTAAATTATCTGGTTCTTGACTTTTTTTTTGTTTTTGCTGTAAACTAGTGTAGTTAATATACTTTCCGTTCTTAAAATGCACGTTTGCTATATTTTATTTGGCTCGACCCATTGACAAAGCTTTTTTTGGCGTGGAAAATCTTATTTGCGTTCACTCAATTAACATTGCTTTGCGTTTCTCTCTGCTTAATGGCCTCAAAATGTCGCCCATTGTTCTAAATTTTGCCCGAAAGTATCTCTTACAAGCCTTCTATTGGTCCGAGCTGATCGCTGGCCACTCTAAAATCGATAGCTACCTCGATAAAAGAAACTCCTTTGCTGGGCTCGCTGTGCGAATTGATGTAATGTGCAGCTGGAAGATTCAGAAACCACGGCCTAGGCTCCCGCAAATTCGTTAATGGCAACCTCAACAGAAACTGCTTGCGCTTTACGGTTTTCAGAAAAATATGGTACCAATTACTCCACTTCTGGACAATGTTTGTTGTTTGTCACCAACCTTTATGCCCGGAACCTTTGCACCCATAGGTTGGGTTAGCCAGGTTGCTTGTCTTGACTCATGCTGATATCCGCATTTGATTCACCTCCCCTCACTAAGTTGCTTAGTGGTTTAAAGTCCTTTTAAGAAGGTAACTAGTCCCTCCAGTGACATATTTTACAAATTACCATGAACGAATCAAATTTTCTCATAAACGTCGAATATTGTAATGCCAACAAAATTTTCGACAAGCAGCGTTTAGCGAAAAACTTTAAATTTAATTAGGCTTTAGCCACCGAAGCAAAGACTTCCCAGCATAACCAACAGCTGCCTACTTCTTGAGCGATCCCCAGCGAGATCGGGAGTACTTATGACAGCAATCGGGACTGCCCAAATTAAATTCGCCTTCGGATACAGCCTCTCGGAGGTCATACGTAATGAATTTATTTTCAGTCACAATTTGGTGGACTTTACTTCCGAATATATTGAAATCTAAATGAGTTTTGATCTCTAGGCAAGACATATTGTTTTCAACTGTTAGACATCGAATTTCGCTATTACACCATTCAACCATATCAGACGGTCTTGATTCTACCATAACTAATGGAATTTTTCAAAAGATTATAAATAGTATTTCTATGTCGATTCACTCTAACTCTGATAAATGAGCAGCAATTGACTTGTCTAATTCAAGCCCAGAATATTATATTTTACAGATATAATATGTGTGGCCAAAATATTTTGCCGAAAAACTTAAATCGACGTGGCACTTTTCTTCTTTCACGCTTTAAATTGCTTGGTTCTAATATAACCGCAATTTGAGGGCCTCTCTGTGATATTTATAATTTAAATGTTGTTAAAATTATAAATTTGTTACGAAAATCTTATTTGAAAAACATATTTGGCTAACTCTTAAAAACAACATGAACAGTTTAAATAAAATTAAAACAAATATGAAAACAAAATAATTTAAATATATTCATGTGTACTCATAAAATGTATACAATCGAACTAAGTAAACTAAGGAGCTTACGACAGCAAAGAAGGTGATTGCAAATATTTAACAATGAAAAAAGAGCTATTGTAAAGGGTGGATCAACAGCTGGTTTCTCTTTATAAATCCCGAAAACATCAACGTTTAAGGGTTTTTGATGATTTTGCTTTATTGGAGAAAATCTTTCGAATGGCGGTCACCGTAACTGAGTGGATTTATGCGTGACTAACATTCGGTCGGTGTCAGGTTCGAAGCCCACTAGGAACATTAAAAGTCATATTATAGAAACATGTATTAGTAATAGCGATTGGAAGCAATGGCAACCACCACACATTTGACATAAAAAAGCTTCTCATAAAAACCAAAAACCAATTCTGTTCCCAGACAGCATAAAAATGCGCAACATCAAAAAGTACACCAGAAATCGAACAAGAAGTTTGGTAAAGCACTTAATACAAGCTTGCGCAAAATTAATCCCTAACTTTGTTTTTGAATGACTTTTCTAGTAAATACAACTAAAAATGATTTTGTGAAATGCAAATCTTTATATAGAGATTAATTTTGCGCCGCCTTGCATATATCATAGATCCTTGATCAACGAGTTCCCGGCACAACCGCCAGGTTACGCTAAAAATCTGATTTGAGCTATTCGAGTTCGAATCTCTTTGCATGAAACCCCAAAATGATAAAAACAGTTTTTTCTAATAGCGCCCAAATCACCCCTCGGCAGGCAATGACAAACCTCCGAGTGTCTTTCTGCCGTGAAAAAGCTCCTCCCCATTTTCCGTTCGTAGTCGACTTAAAACTATTGGTTCCCTTCATTTGTGGAACAGCATCAAAACGCTCGTCACAAATAGGAGGAGAAGCTCGGCCAAACAACTAACAGAAGTGTACGCACCAATTATTTATGAAGTTTTATTTTTTATTTAATGACTTTATGCCACTTAAAAATATTTTTTATATCTCACTTTTATATGGCCGTTTTCATCTCACTGTCGTCCGAAAATTATTGACCTCGAAATTATTATTTTTTTTTTCAAATTAAAACAGGAAATAGTTACTGGGAGCCAGGTCCGGATTATAGGGTCGAAGATAAGTTTCTATTAATCTCGTAGCCTTTAAGCATCTCTCGAAACCCCATCATTGCCCTTATCAAATCGTCGCTGCTACATTTTAAAGGTATGTACCAACGCGCCTAGTTTTATTCACGTATAATCCCTTAAATTTGCTCTGCGCAAGTCCATAGTTCTTTTACTATCTGCCACAATTAAGTTCTTCGGTCGACCATGATTAAATATTCAACTGTCTTGGACATTTCCGTTAGTCACTTCCGTCAACTGGCAGTTCAGGTGATTGAGGCGACTCCTGGTTTAAAAAGCCGTGCTTAATTCTTTACCATTGCAGATGAGGTTGCAAAATCCCCAAGAACCAAAAATTTGTTTTTTTTTGTGACAATTTCCGTTCATATAGTTTTGTTACTTCTTCCTGGAATATCTAACTGATAACGAACAAAAGAAAAAAACGGGTGTAATTTAAATCAGCAATAAGTTACACGTTTAGTGTTACCAGGAATGAGATGATGAGTACTCGCTAAGTAGCTTGGGTCGTAGTTATATCAGCCGCCACTCGCACCGTCCGAGTGCAAACCAGTTCTTCAAAAACATCTTGTTTTCAAAGATTTGGTTTCTGCAAAATTTGATGTAAGCAAAAGGATATGAAATGGGGTTTTTGCTCATCTTTAAGTGGCTCCAGTTACCCGACTACCAGTTAACTAAGCGCGTCAAAGAGTGACTGTTAGATGAGACCCAAGTTCAAATTGTCAATTTCAGCCCACGCAAATTCGGTAATTATGGCTGCAACTACCGAAATTACGTCTCAAGCCTGCTTCGAGAAAAATTGGCATATAATGGCTGCACTCCAAAATCGAACCGCATTGACTTTTTGGCTGTCGCATAAGTTCTTTTCGTACCTAGATGCAGCAACTGCGTTTGTAAATATCCATAGATAGCTGACGAAATAAAATTGGGACTACACAGTCTCACTGTCTTTGGTATGAAGGCATAATACTGTCATCCTACCACTTTTCTTGAGCATGAAAAAGCTGTCAATATCAGAATAACAACTGATGGAAAAAGAAACCAGCCGATGGATCACTCTTTGCATAGTTTAAGTTTGTATGTATAGGAACATGAAGATGTCAATACACTTGTGCAAACAAAAAATAGATATTCGAAAACAAAACTACGTTGTGGAGAGAGTGAAAAACGGGCGAAAGCAGGCGAAACGCTAAAATTTACGATTTTTTGGATTAGTTTTTCTAATGTGGCATTTCATGAAATTAAATTTAGGAAAGTCAATAATTTGTAAGGCAGATCGCAAAGATGCACGACTCTACATAAATATTTTCACGTACATATGTATCCATACATACAAACACATTCGAGTGCGCACGCCAGCGAAAAGTCACTATCCCATGTACTTATCGTTGTCTAACGTTCTGCCACATTCAACTGACACACGTCATTTGCTTTTGTCGCCCCGCAGTCACCTCCATGGCTGTGTATGTATGTAGCAGAATTATGCCCACACCTGCCTCAACAACTTTTGCGACATCTCTTAACCAGCAAATCGTCGCATATTTTGTCGTGAGAAAAATTAAATTCAGTTGTGTAAACTTTTCGTAATCACGCACATGACTGCATAGGCATATTTACATGTATGTACATATGTGTGTGAATATGTTTCTAACATTTACGTTGGATTTTCATTAATTTACCTGCGCCAATTTTCTACAAGCAATTGACATTGTTGAAATACATAGACGTGTTGGTTTGTTTATGAGTACAGAGTATGTATGTACATACATATGCATATAAAATATAAATAAATCTGTTTATGTGCCTTTCACCGAAATTGTTTATTTCCATTTTACTCTTCTTTTAATGGTTAACATTTTCAATTTTAATTTTAATTTTAATACTTGATTTGTGTTCATGATTCCGTTTGCTCGGCAGGATTAAATGCTGACCTTCACTTGAAATACATATTTCGACATCAGCACAGCGAGTGCATTTCTCGTATTTTCGTGTTTAGAAATTATATTTCCAAATATTTAAATTAATAATTTTAGAATTAAATCATTTCAATGTATGCATATATGTAAATCCATACTTAATTTTATGACAGGTGCTTAAATAAACATAAATATTTTGAGAAATTTTCATCAGCCACTCATATGCCATAAATTATTTACAAGTACAAAATAATTTTAAGCAAGTATTTTCGTATTTATTAAGTAGAAGACAGGCAAGAAACTCGGACAAATGGAAGGCATTGCTTTTGCCTGCTGCAGCAAATACCTGCGACCCCCATGCTCGAAATCCTAGAAAACCTGCCTCTTCATCTACACCATCAATCCATCTGAACGGTCCCTTTTTCCATGCCTGTGGTACTTTCCAAAGAATATGTGTTGTGGTGGGTGATCGGAATTATTTATTTATTTATTCATTAATACCTACCAAAAATTAAGAACAGACATTTAAGATATTATTTCAAAATCAAAATGCAAATTTTAAAATATTTAAGGCTAAAAAGTTTAATACAAGATGAAGTGCAAAATAAACAAGTCTGAGCTAAAATAGAAACGACGGGAGCTTTTTTTCTGATAACTTCGAGTTTAATTATTCCAAATAGTTCCCTCCGGTTTCGATCCACTGTTTTGCGCGATCTAAAAGCTTTTCGAAAGAGTGCTTCAGGTCATACACTGGTATGTCCTTCAGGATGTCGGTACAAGCCTTTTGGATGGCCTCAACGGATGCAAAACGTTTTCCTTTCATGACCAAATTCAATTTTCGGAATGGGTAGAAGTCACAGGGTGCCATATCAGGCGAATACGGTGAGTTATTGATGGTTAAAATGCGATTTATAGTCAAAAAATCAGTCACAAAAGTAGATCGATGAGATGGTGCATTATCATGCAATAAGCGTCAGCTTTCTCCTTCGCGGTATTCAGGGCGAGTTCGACGAACGCGATGCAACAAATGCTTCAGAACACCAAGATAAAAAATTGCATTGACTGTTGGGCCCATTGGCAATAACTCCTTGTGTTCAATTCCCTTGCAATCGTAAAAACAAATGAGCATCGACTTGATTTTTGACTTCTCCAAACACGATTTTTTTGGGTGGTGGCTGGTCTGGGGCCTTCCATTCGGCACTTTGACGATTAGTTCAGGTTCATGTTGGAAACACTACGTTTCATCACCAGTTGCAATGTTATAAAGGATGCTTTCCATTTCAATTCAACCGGGCTATTCGGGTCATGTTCTTCGATTTCGATGTAACTGAAATATGTTGCTCTCTGGTCCAAATAATGAGACACGTATTTTTTTTTCGCCCGAAAAAATTTTTTTTCAAGAGTTATCGGCAATTTTGTTTTTCGGCTCAAAATCGATTTTTTTTAATAATATAAGAAATTTTTTTTTAAATGCCCATAACTTAGTCAAAAATTAACCGATTTTAATAATTTTGGGTTCAAAATGATCGCCATTACTTACACGAGCGATTTCATGTAGAAACAGTTGCAAAAGAGTAATTAAAATTTTTTATTTTGCAAAAAACAAAAAGTGTGAAAAAGGTTTTTTACTCAAAAATTCATTACTCAAAAACAACTCATTTTAGCTACTGGGCATTCAGCTTAATTGAAGTTTGAGGTGTTCTCTTGATTTGGAAAAAGTTATAAAAAAAAAAAATACACTTTTTGAAATATTGAATTTCGAAAAAATTTCAATTTTTTTTCTTTTTTGCTAAATAAAAAATTTTCAACTACTTTTTTGCAATTGTTTCTACATGAAGTCGCTCGTGTAAGTAATTACAATCATTTTGAACCCAGAATTATTAAAATCGGTTCATTTTTGACTAAGTTATGGGCATTTAAAAAAAAAATTTTCTTATATAATTAAAAAAAAATCGAGTTTGAGCCGAAAAACAAAATTGCCGATAACTCTTGAAAAAAAATTTTTTCGGGCGAAAAAAAAATACGTGTCTCATTATTTTGACCAGAGAGCAACATATCAGTTACATCGAAATCGAAGAACATGACCCGAATAGCCCGGTTGAATTGAAATGGAAAGCATCAAAGGAAGTTCTCGTCTTTTCTCGACTCTTTAATGATATCTTTCCAATGTTGAATTCTGAGCAATTTTTGGTCCTCAGTTAACTTGTGCGGAATGAAACCTGCACAGACCTTTCGTAAGCCCAAATGATCAGTTAAAATGCGATAAATCGATGTTTTGGAGATATTCAACTCCGATTCCATGAATTTCAACTGTGATTTCGGTTCATTTTTGATAAATTTGCGAACCATTTCGATGGAGTTTTCGGTGATTACTGATTTTGGGCGGCCTATATGTTCATTGTCATTTGTGTCCTCACAACCATCTCGGAAACGTGTTAAAAACTCATGAACTCTGGCACGAGATAGACAATCACCGCTATAAACTTTTTTCGTCAATTCAAATGTTTCGGTAAAAGTTTTACAGATTTTAAAACAAAATTTGAAACTCATTTTTATACCGATGACACAAACTTACTGACACCTTAAACGCAATAACTTCGCTTCCACTGACCCGAATGTCACCAAGCTTTCACTGGGAGTCAGGTAGTGATGTAACATTTTTATTTATTTTGGACTTCACCTTGTACAATTAGATATCAACATAACAAACGATTAAATTGCTAAAAAATATATTCAAGATAAAATAACAATTATTTGCGAAGTATTCTTTTGATTTGTTACATAGAAAGTAATTTTTTACTTGCATTTGAAATACCTCTTTGGCCTCAGAAAGGACCAAATCCAAAAAGGTTGAGAGAGTGGCGCACTAGCAACAATATAGGCCCCTATTATGAGCAACATTCGATCTTCGACTGTAGTCGAAAGTGCTGATCGAACGAATTTTCATTTGGTATTATGGTGCTTATTCGTTGAAGAATAGGACTATTGTGAATTTCGATCGCTCGACGCCTTTACAATAGATAATTTTTTCTCAGCTGATACAGCAAATCAAAATAAAAGAAAAACCGATTGTGTTGAAATTCTTTGCTAACATTATTTTTAAAAGGTAAAAAAAGTATTTTTTGTGAAAATGAGTACAACGGAGTTGTGGTTCGACGATTCATCGGACGATGAAAGATTAGTGGAACTAGCTAGAAGTAGAAAACAGTTGAGGGACGCATCCAACCACCTAGAAATGGCTTCCACTGAGTAAATTTAGAATTTTCAAAATGTGTTGACGTACTTACTATTACAGAAATTTCCTTACAGATTTTTAAAGAACTTTAGATTATCTAAAGAGCCGTTTGTGAACCTACTGTCCAGTACAGAAAACCAGTTGCAGCAGTGCACCCGAGCCAAATTGATTCCAAATATTTTAAAGCTAGCCACAGTTCTGCGAGTTTGTGCTCAGGGATCGTACCAATTGAGTATTGGTAATGAAGGTATGCTAGGACTTGCTCAACCCACTGTGTACGATGATGCTGAAGATATTGAAGTGGAGTCAAATAACGGAGAATCAGAAAACATAAGAAATGAAATTTTGAGAATATTATAGAAAAATCTAAAAAGTATTAAATAGAAACCTTTACGCCACAGTTTCTGTTTTATTTTTGTTATAAATTTCCTTTATTCAATTATTCGTCATTCGAAAAAAATATGAAAATGTATTTCTATAAACATCACAAAAAAAAACCATTATTAAGCTTAATTCATTTTGCTGCCGTTCTCACTGGTGGTCCCAAGCAATTCAGCTCCGTTGTAAATTCCTCCCATTTTTTTGCTGCTTGAAGTTTGGTGCAAATCCCTTTTGCGAATTGTGGATTCGCCTTTCTAATTGTTGTTTGGTACTCACGACTTTCGCCCTGCATAAAATTAACAAAATTAGTATATATTTATTATTTGGTTACTATAAAACCATAAATAATCGCAAACAACTTACACTTTAACAAGTTTTCCCACTATACGCTACACGATCGAAAGCAAAATTGCATTCGACTCTAAATTCGGTAAACAACGAAAATTTCGATAGGGTTGCACCGCTCATAATACCAAATTGACATTCGATTTTCGATCTTCGACAACCAGCGAATATCACAGATCGAATACAACTCATAATAGGGGCCATAATGTCCTACTAGAGCCAACGCGGACAATCCGAAAACGACGAAAATTTCTGCAAGCAACATTAAACTGTATTCTTTCTAGCAGGTCCGGGCATTCAATTTCGCCATTAACGAGATAAATGATACTGCCTGAAGAAGGTATCTAAATAAAGGCAGCAGAATCTAATTTGGACCGAACAAATGCAGAGTATAATATCTTAAGTGTGTGATATATGGGTCAGTGGAGTGCGATGAGTAACGTCTTACAAAAGCGAGCATAGCAAGTGAATTGGAAACGGCATAATTTCAGTGCCTGATAAAATTGAGCTTAGAATCAAAGAAAATCTATATCACATCAGACAAAGCAACAAATGGTATGGCAAGAGGTATTAATGGGGTTGGAAAATGGAATTTTATGGCATTTTTCAATGTAAGGCACCAGGAAAATAAATTATTCAGCTTAGACTGTAGAACGATTGAATCACTAGAATTTCTTATTTAAGCATAAAATTTTAGATCATCAACATAGGCAAGAAAATTAGCACAGGAAGAACATGAACAAATACCATTAATAAACAAAACAAATAACAAAGGGCCAAAAATACTACCCTGACGTACACTGTGTGTCAATGGTGTTTCAGAAACCATAAAATATGCTTCAGAAACCGTAAAAAGTATACAATTTAATACAAATATTGGCATTCCAGATACATTCGTTTTTGAGCAAAGACTCTCGTGACGTGGCAAAAGCGACATTTGTTTCATAATTTAAATCTACATTAATTAAATAATTAATTATTTAATTCTTAAATGGGCATTCTGAGCAAACTACTTGTAACTTGAAAAATATAATAAATATAAAATAATAAAAATAAAAATAATATAATATAATAAATATAAGGTGTGAATATGAAATTTCCTTCTTTGAATACTCTGTAGAGTACTGAAAATAGATGTCTTAAAGGAAAAAAGAAAATACCAATATTAAATAGTTTTTTTTTTAATTATTTAGAATTATAAAATTTTTTTAAATGCATATTATATGAAATTTTAAATAAAATGAGTTTCTTTAATGACTGAATTAACTTAAAGGGTCTTTAAACACCTGATTTGAATTCTATAAACAATCCTGGTTGAGGGAACAGGCCTTGTACGAATTACATAGTTCGTTCCACCCGGATTTTACTGCATCTATTTTTTGTTAAAAAAATTACATTATCAATATTTTAAACTTTGAAACATCGCGATCATTTACCAAATTTCAAAACCTACTCTATGTCAATAATAACTTCTAGATTAAAGTATTCTAATTGAGTATTCAATTTTTATTTCGACTCCTTCAACTAAAAGGAGATTCTTAAAGCTTTACAAAAATATCTACGCTCAAAACTGCCATTACCCATATTAACCGCTGATATAAATAAAACTCATGCTACACAAAAAACAACAATATATAAAATATGGTGCATATGCATTAAGGTGGGACGTTAGTATATGAACATTTTTTTTTATATTTTTGTTAAATATTTTTTATACAGGTTTTTTGTATTTTTTTATATAGTTTTTTTTTTTTTGTAAAAACAAAATTTTACTAAACCACATTTTAAAAAATATAAAATTTTAAAATTTAAATTTAATATCAAAAAAAACTCAAAACAGGTTTATAAGTTACCTTAGAAGGTCATGAAAATGCATATTTATAAATGAATGATTATCAAAAACAATGTAAACATTTTCCAAGATTATTTCGAAGGCATCAAATGTATTTCAGAAACCGTAAAATGAATTTCAGAATATTCAATTGTACTTCAGCAACTGTAAAATGTATTTCAGAATATTCAATTGCACTTTAGAAGCCGTAGCATGTACCTCAGAATAGTCAGCTGTACTTTAGAAATTGTAAAATGTACTTCAGAATAAATATAAATATTTGCATTCCAGCTGCATTTGGGCCGGTCGTTTTTCAGCCAAGGGGAGGCAAAGGCGACAGTTGTTGGTAGGGATTGTGGTAGAGCCCTTCAACATTCTACTACTTTTCATTCAGATGCACTGCCGTTATAAATAGTTGCGCCAATTGTTACAAAATTTAAAACTGCGTTAATTAAATAATTATTTCATTCTTAAATGGACATTGTGAACAAACTATGTTTGCTTGTAATTTTAAAAATTAGTCACCCTATTGGAAGATATATAATTTGCAAATGTCGGCGTACGTCAATCATATTTGAAACTTGTGATTTAAACAGTTGCTGTTTACAAATGCGCGCAGTTACGTACAAAAGTGAAAATGAAAAGGTTGATTTTAAGTTTTTTTTTTTCTTTTCACAAATTAATTGTGTCAGGGACACCTCTTAACATAAGATGAGGCAAACAACATTTTGCATTGTTATTTCTGGAATAGAAAGCCAACTTTCTGCAGGTCTGCCAAAAGCGATTCACAAAAAATTTCTCTCCACCCTAATGTTCAAAAAGGTCGCCTGTCTATTCCAATAAGTTGCATGCAACAGCTACCAGCTCAGTCACATGAGGTGAATTTAATAGCCCCTAAAACGTTAAAGTTATCTTGCCAGTTAGTATTAGAGAGGACAAAAGTGAATCTAAAATTACATACACACCTACATAAATTGCATATATTGTTGTTCCTACCCTCTTGCATGGTTAAAAATAGTGCCTTAGTCTTCCCCTACAGAACTCTACGGCATTGCTGGTGCTCTCGTGTGACTAGCGAAGCGTTAAATGATTCCGACACATTGCTTTACACCAACAAATATAACAACTGGAAAATGCTTGCGCAAACATTGTTATTAAATTTTTTCAAACGAAATTATTTTTAGCTATAAAAATGGAGCTGGCAAGCGAATAGTTGTGGAAGGGACAAACGAGTATGATATTGCCATTTTTTTAAGACTTACCAATTCGCTTTAGTACAAGCGCTCAATATAAGCACTCATGGAGAAAGCAGGATGTGTATTCGTGTATTTTATGTGCATATGAGCGACGGGCACGTGGTTTCGACCACTCCACCGTTCAGCATTCGTTTGTCGGTTGCCGAGGTCAACGTGAGCATTTTCACTTCGATTGAAAGCGTTCGAATGTTCTGCCACTCACACATTGTAAGAATCCAATTGTGAATAAATCCATTTAATTTTGCATTCATAACCCAAAGAAATTTCTATTCAACTAATAGGCGAGCGAAAACTTAGCGAAGTGAATAAATTTCTGTCGTTTTGAATAGAAATAAATCCAGGAATGGGTAGCAATGAGGAAGTGGACTCGTAGTTGATGGTGGCACCACAATTTTGTTTTTTTTTTTTCACTCTCACAAGTGTCGTCAGTAGCGCGAGAGTGTGTGGCTGTTCTCTCTATTCGACAAGTGGGATTGTGATAACAAGATTAATGTCGACGTTTCTGAAACTTCATATGCAAAATAACTTAAATCATGACAATGAAATTCTTAGTCTCATACTTTACCCGCAAAAGTCTGTTCAGTGGCAAGTTTATGTTTTTGTTTTACGTAAGCGTCCTATGGCGAAGTTTTGGCGCAAGTTTACACAGTCGTATACTTGCATAAATTTTCAATTCTCAACATTTTTGGGCGTTCAAGATTTTCTTTTACATTTACATAAATCTACAGTTGATGCCAAAAACGTAGCAACACACTTATCAATTATTTATGAAATCAGCTTTTATTTCAAAATTGTGGCAAAGAATGAAGAATAGTGGATGCTCATAAAAAATTGCAAACATGATTGCCATGAATTTTTTATAGTATTTTAAGTACAGATGCTTGAAATTGCATGATTTCGTTTAGTTAATAGTCAAAATTATGACAGTCAAATTTACTTCTAAACGTTCAAGTGAACGTTAACTTGTCGTTAAACTTTTCAACTTCAATTAAAGCGCAAGTTTGAGGTCGCTCAAAAATCGCGTTTATTTTTTAGAAAGTTTTTTGTTTTTTTGCATACGATGCTGAGAATTTTCTTCCAAATAAAGCACATATTCGGAGGTATTTTTATAAAAAATGAACAACAAAAAATTTAGCATGAAAAATATTGAGAATGTGAGCACAAGTGTAAGTGCCTGAAAGTAATGGGTGTTTTTGAACTTGATAATAAAAATCATAAATATTTTTAAAATGATTTTTTTTATAATCTGGTAGATAATTTCATGACATTGATTTTTTTAATATGATGTCCGGCATATATCTGCATGGTCCATGGCATCAATGGGGGCTTGAATATTGCAACAAATCGATTGTTAAAGGCACTGCCTAGCAAGTTGTGTCCCATTGTTGAAACCAAATGTCGTCGATGTTTAGCTAATTAATTTTTGAAAGAAAAAATTCACTCAGCATGGCCTGATAGCGCTCGTCATTTAACTGTAATGGCAACTCCTTTCTCATTTCGAAAGAAATAATAACCGATGATGAGGGCAGTGCTCTATAAACCTCAAGAATAAATTTATTTATTTGTTTCAAAGTAAATTTCCAATATTTGGAAGCTCTGGCGTTAAACAAGTCATGATGACTTGCACAATCTTACTGCACAGTTTGCCATTATCAGCTGTCAAACCGTAGTTCTCGATATCAATAGTTCTCATGCAGCTAAAAAACTACCCACCCGTTATATTTGAACCTTTATATAATGAACAGTATTCACCTCTCACATACCCATAATTGCACTATTTCTTGGTCATTCATTTTGGTTCAATGGGCAATGCCAATTCATCTCTCGAAACTTGTCGAAGTTTAGAAGTTGATTGCTGCCTTCGCTAAAAAACGTTTATTCATGCAACGATTTACAACCTTAGATTTGCTTAAATATTTTAAGCTAAATTGAATCCTTTCAACAGACTTTAGGGAACTTTTTATTTGGAAAATTGATATTCTACACCGGACCCTCCCAAAGAACTCAGCATTCGGGGATGAATATCTCAGATCCCGAGTTAGTAATAGATCAAGGGAGGGAATCTCTTACAGATCTGAAACATTAAACTCATATAATACAAAAAATTAGTACCACGAAGGACATAAAACGGTTGGTCCCTCCATTCCTTAACATCAAGTTGCCTTCCGCCCCCTATTTGTTTGTGACATGCGTCTTGATGTTGCTTTCCAAATGGAGGGCCTACAGTTTTAATCCGACTCGGAATGGCAGATTGTTTTTATGAGGAGCTTTTTCATAGTAGAAATACGCTCTGAGGTTTCCCATTGCCTGCCGAGGGGAGATTCGAACCAACCATAACTTCTAAGTTAGTCATTTAATGTACAAGTACAGTAAGGCATTGGGAAAATTCATTTAGAAATTGTGTTCCTCGAAGTGTGCTATTTCTACATACATAACTGTACATATTATGTGAATGGCTGCGCATACCTACTTATGCTTGAGCTCCCTCAAATTCATAATTCTGCCAGCAAAATGCGTAAAGTTTATGCTTTCATAGCGTCTCAAACAGGAAACGGAAGTGAGTGAATGCGTGTCACAGTCAATGGTGGTTGAGTTTTTGCGGTCCTTAAACTTTCGAGTAAAGGCAAAATGCGAAATAATAGACAATGGAGATTAGAAAAAATAAGTACGAAAAGTAGACAAAAGTAAATAAATAGTTGTGAAAATTTAATTGAAAATTCAGCAGTGCCACTTGCAAATACAAAACAGTTGAGTTATTTTGTTTTCGCATTGTCAAAATAAGATTTTTCCATTGCGTCATTTGTGTTAATTCCCTCGTACATATTTTATGCCTTTCTCAAAATAATTTTTGACTGGGCGATGCATGAGAAATTTGTTTGTTCCTTCAATCATCTGTGAACATAAATCCGGCATATTTGCAGTATTTTTTTATTATCTCTAGACACATTAAAATTCAATAAGGATGTCTAATTTTTTTTCTTTTTTGCATCATACAAATACCCTCTTCTCGGTTGCAAAGATTGAGTCAGTACATCCACTACTGGTTAGCAAATCTAACGCGTCGAACGAAGCTTTAACTCTGCTCATATATACTAAGTACTAGGTTGTTCAATAAGTTTTGCGGTTCGATAAGAGAGGGTGTTGATACTAGCCTATTTTACTGCTTTGTTATGTTGGTACACAATGGAAAAAATCAAGTATCGTGCAGGTATTGGATTTTATTTTTGGAATATTTAAAAGTAAAGGAAATTTATGAATGAATGTTCAAAGTATATAAGGATTCGTCATCAATTAGTGCAATAGAAAAAAGGGTTGTTGAACTTAAACGTGACGTAGAAGCCTTGAAGTCGTCACGTCAAGGACGTCCAAAACGTCCAAAGACAGTAACAACACCAGAAAACATAGAAAAAAAGTATATCGTTTGGGAAATTTTTTTGTGACTGGAGGAGATTTAATAGAAGCCCTAGGCATCTCATTGGAAAGTGTAGGCAATTTTTTGACTGAAGTGTTGGATTTCAGAAAGCTGTGTCCCTATGGGTGCCGCAATCGCCAAAAATGGAATATTCTTCGATTCGTTTTATTCATGAGACTTGGATCTATCACCATGATCCTAATTAGGAACAAGAGGCTAAAGAGTGGTGTGAACCGGGTTCTTCGGCTGCGAAACAAGTTTGTGTCCAGCAATCGGCCAAGAAGTTATTAGCATCAGTTTTTTGGGATGCAGATATATTTTGTTTGTGGATTACTTGCAAAACTGATAAAACAAGAAATTCTGAATATTATTGTAATCTTTTAGAACAGCTGAAGGAAAAAATTCGTGAAAAAAAATCCAGTTTGCAAAAAATTCATTTTAATCAAGACAATGCACCGAGTCATAAGAGCACTTTGACAATGGTTAAGATCCATGAACTAAAGTTCAGACCCAAAAAACTGTATGCATGGAAAGCGTTTTCCATCAAATGATGAGGTCATAACAGCTGTGAAGGTGTATTTTTCAACCCTTTCATATTCTCACTTCAGGGATGGAATTCATTAAAAATTGGAATATAAAATAAAATTGGAATCTCATTGGAACAAGTATTTTGATGTTCAGGGAGATTCCTTATATACTAAATAATAAAATGTGTATTTCAAACCATGAAATTGGGTTTTTCTTATTGAACCGCAAAACTTATTGAACAACCTAGTAATATGTTTGGAATAAATAAACAAACAGTGATTTTAAATGGAACTTTTCCATGTGAATAACCTTTAAAATACATAATCTCATATTATTCCTTTAATATGAAGATTATTTTGGTAATTTTCTAAATTTGCATAATTTTTTTGAAATTTCTACGCCAGCTGGTGAGCAAAGAAACTCCGATATGTTAAATATAGCCCTGCAGATAATCCTACATAGAGAGGCATAGCAAACTAGGCTAATAAATCATTCAAAGAAATACGAAATTTTGTGAATAAAAAATACATGTCTGTGTGTGTATGTAGAAATACAAATATATATACAGAAAAAAATATATGGACACACTAAATTTATATACATAAAAATCGAGTATCTGCTCATTCATTTGCCATATTTGCAATCCTATGTCGTTCACCCAATTGAAATGAATATTTCGTGAATTCCCATTCAGAAATTAATGCGTATGTTTTAGTTATTATGTAGTATTATTATGAGTGGACTTAGCACTGCTAACTGCATAAACTATTCTGAACAATTCATGGATTCAGAGTGTTTCTCTGAACCCAAATTCGTCAAGAAATTTTAGTAAAGGGTTATTTATTAAGAGGTTTTATTTTGATATTCAAAGAAAAATGCAATTTTTTTAATATAAATGAACGGATGTTTATTTCATTATTAAAGAGGAAGGAAAATATCATCAGGCAAATGACCACCACCACCACGCTTACAGGACAATATCCTTTTCATGAAAATTTCCATAACCGAATTGCAAAGTGGCTGCCCTATGTCCTCGATAGCCTCATGAATTCCATCTTCGAGGTCTTGAATCGACCCTGGGCTGTTGGCGTAGACCTTCTCTTTCACGTGGCTCCAAAGAAAAAAGTCACAAGGTGTTAAATCACAATATCTCGTTGGCCAGTTGTGATCCCCTCTTCGAGAGATAACACGGTTCGGAAACTTTTCCCGTAAAAGATCAAAGGTTTCGTTGCTTGTGTGGCACGTAGCGTCGTGTTGTTGGAAATAAACATTGTCCAGATCAATACCATCTAATTCCGGCCATAAAAAATCGTTAATCATCTCTCGATAGCGCAATCCATTCACCTATAATACCTATTATGAGAAATCCGTATATTTGTCCTATTGAGTTTTATTTGCTCCTCTGGTAAAATATGTTTGCCCAGGTGTTTGTCCCACTTATGCTTAACCTTCGGGGCCGGTTGCGATGCCACCACATGTTTGGCGGTTTCATCTTCCTTACTGCAGAATCTGCAAGTCCCATGGAAGTATATTCCGAGATTCGTAAGACATGAATTCAATCTTTAATGAAAGACCTGTTAAAATCCCTGTTATGATCCTCAAATTATTCTTCTTTAACTTCATACAATACATACAATTTGTGAATAGGTTTATGTTAAAGTCACCTATCATTGATTTTGATTGCGAGGAATCCGGTAGATTGTTCCAGTTTGATCTTCTTAGCCTTTCCTCTACTTCCTGAATAAGAGAAGAGAAATTACCCTTTCCTAGGCCATAAAATAGATCTGTGTCTATAAATGAGGAGGCTTTAAATGAGGAGCCCTTTGCTGGCTAATTTATGTGCCATTTCGTTCCCAGTAATTCCTATTTGCCCTAAAATCTATTGGATATGTACTTGGTTGTTTTGGCCTGAGATATTATTAAGGCATTCCAGCACAAGTTTTGATCTAAAGTGGACAAAATTGTGACCCTTATTGCTACCGGCTCTTAGTAAGGGAAGCTTAGCTTCTATTGTTATAAATAGTTGGGTTCAAGGTTAAAGTGAGCGCATCACTCTATTGCGTAGGCCTTCGTTTAAGATATATTGTATTCCTGCCTAACCCTTCCATGTATCTTTTCCCCACGTATTAGTTAAATGAAAGGAACTGTTTTTTCACAAAGAAAGCGCTGGGTGGCGCCAACGACCATATATTAGTTAGGGGAAAAAGAAATACATTATTTTTGCTTTTAATTTTTGTGCAAATGGTTTTGAACTAGGCGGTGCTAAGACTACTAACATGCCGGCCAACTTCAATTATTTCTGTGATTTTGTCGATATTTTCCACATTATCGATATTTCCTTTGAAATCAAAAATGTCCGACCGGAATCGACGAAATGAAAATTTGCTCGTAATTAGGTGTTACAGTATCGGCACCATAAACACCATTCACAATTTCAGTGGCCTGGTTTGCGTTTTCGCCAAAAAAATCAGAAAAAGAATTCCAGAAGATTCAATAGATCTTAACCGTAGGCATTAACCGCCTTTCTAAAGTGGTATTATCCATCATTCCTTATGGTCATGTTAAAATATGTATCCGTGATTCTAACGGTAATCAAAAATCTATAGCCTAAAACTTAAGAAACTCTTAGGAAAAAAATTGTATGAGAAATGTTTTGGTTGTTTTAGCGCGCTGTTTTTCGGAATATTAAAATGCAGTTTTTGAGTTTTAAAGCAGCTCTTGATTTTTTAAGGCAGGGAGGTACAAATTCATGTTACCTATACGAGTATAAATACTTTCTCAATGCTAACCCACTAAAATTGATTTTTAAATTTCAATCTTTATACAAAAATTTGAAAAATTTTACAACTTTTCACTTAATTTTTTTACTTTTTAATCAGAATTTAAAAAGAATTGGGTACGCAGTTTTATAGCGCTATAAATTTTAATACAACAAAGTGCTAGTTTCAGTTGCTAGTAAATTCCGTTCTTTTTTTATATATTTTTTTCTTGTTTTTCTATTTAACAAATCCGAGAAATGTTTTTAAGCAGAGAAAAAATCATCAAAAATTAACAAGAACTTTGAGCAACTTTAAATTGGTATTTTTATATTAAAATTTAAAGGACTATATGTATATCCAAATTTTTTTAAATTTTGATTAAAATTTTGTATGAAACTTTGTCGAATTTTTATAAAACTCGTACAAAGTTTGAAACTTGGATTTAAAAAAAAATAAACAAATAAGTAGTCAAAACTGGGAAAATGTTGAGGTGGTATATTTTTTTCGCGGGCTTTAGATATAAATATACAGCTTGCCGCCTTAAGACCATCAGTAAGAGAATAATTAACACTACATGCTCGTCAGAGTTTTATGTAGAGTTTTTTTAGCTGCATGAGAAGTATCGATATCGATAACTATAATTTGACAACTGAGAATGGCAAACTATGTTTACATTTCTGTTTAGTAAGCTTCGGCAAGTCAACATGAATCCTTTAACGGCAGAACAACGCTTCCAAATTTGGGAAATTTAATTCGAATTAAAAAAAACTCTGTTCGCGAAGTTCATAGAGCACTGGCAGCATCAACGGTACCTACTTATTTCTTCCGAAATGAGAAAGGAGTTGCCATTACAGTGAATGGCCAGCGCTAACAGGCCGTGCTGACTGAATTTTTGCTTCCAAAAATTTATCAGGCTAAAAATCCAACAGTGGGGCACAACTTGCCAGGCAGTGCCTTTAACAATCGATTTGTTGCAATATTCAAGCCACCATTGACGTCAGGTTTATTGGTAGTAGTCAAAAATTGGACTAAGCGAATGGACCATGTAGCTCGTAGCCGCGGCGTACAAATGCCGGATATCATATTTAAAAAATAAATGCCATTAAATTATCTACCAGATTATAAAAAATAAAAAAAGTGAGTTCCAACAATATTTTTGTTTTGTATTATCATTTAAAGCTCTCAAGCACTAAAAAAACACTAAATTTATATTCCAAGATATTATAAAAAATATAAATTATTAAATGTGGGTACTTTTAAATTACAAAAATGAATGCCTGTTTTGAGAATTATATGAGCCGTTTTCTTTAAAGGTGGTGTAAGTCCATTTTATATTATATGGAGATATTTAAGGGTTTGCATTTGAATGGTTTAAAAAATATTAGAATATGTTAAAGCACTGATTTTACGTTTTTTAAATATTCAATTGATTTAAATTTATAATTTAATCATTTTTTAAGTGTGATTAACAAAAATGTATACTTTTAATGTCTTCAGAAGGACTTACACCACTTTCGAAGTCAGCAAAAAGTGTGCCGTTTTCTTTGAAAGTTGTGTAAATCCATTTTGACAAAAAATTAGTTAATGATAAAAACATTTAAACAGATTTTTTGGGAAAAAGTTTATAAATAAAAAGTTGATAGTAAATTGTATTAATTTTTATCATTAACTAATTTTTTGTCAAAGTGGACTTACACCACTTTCAAAGAAAACGGCTCATATTTAAGGCCTTCAAATACTGTGCCATTGGCCTACGCTATAGACTATTGCGACAGCAGCATAAAATCACACTTGAATTACATTTCTACCGAAGTAAATTTTCCTCACTTTAGCTCCGACAAAAAGAAAGAGTAGTCTACTGAAACTGATTTTTCGAATTTATTACTGATTTGGAAGAAGAGAATGAACATGAACTCGTCATGGTCCCAAATTCACTAGAAACGCACCTGTTCAGAAATAGTAGATTTCACTGCATTGTATTTATTGAAATCGTTCCAATACTACGACCAGTCGCCATGAAGATGAGTACAAATCCATATACATACATATATACATATCCACATATGTGTGCAGATATCAACAATATTTGGGATGAAAATCGCACGCATTCCGCAAAATTTCGATGCAGCCAAAAAACATTATTCGGGCATCACAAACAAGCCTCAGTATTTTGATAGATTTGATGCTGACAGAAGAAGGAAAAGATATAAACATGGAAAAAATTGTATAATTTCTCGATTATACAATATGTATGAACATAGTTGATTGATGTGCCTATGTGATATGCCAGAAAAATTTCACACAACATTGAATAACAAGGAAAATAATTTTTATTTACATACATACATACATATATATATACATAGCAGGTATATTGGTTAGGAAATAAACGGCCACGAAAATTTCCAAAGATGTGGCGAATAATGGCAATACAAATATTTATGAGAAAATAAATTTAAAATAATATAAGCATTAGAGATGTCCAAATTTGTATTGAAAGTTTCAAAGCTCTTGTGAACTAAAGAGCAACACTATAGAAACAGTCACGCAATGGCGCTCATAAAGATCAAAATCAGGATTTCCATCACTCAAAGTCGTTTTATATTTATTTAATAAAAACAAAAACAGTTATTCAAAACCATATGGTTTGGATGCATGATTAATTTTGCGCCACCTTGTACAGGGTGGGCCATATAGTGTTTGCTTTTTGAACCACCTATTTTTTCAGAATGGTAACACAAATGACATGTCAAATGTGTTCATAATTTACTTAAAGGTTTGACATTTACGAAATAGGACGCTATACGCTTCAACAAAATTGGGAAATATTGAAAACCTATTTCCAAAGTGGTGAGTCTTCTTCTTCTTTTCTGATTTTCACATCGGTGACTACGTCAATAAGCAAAATTGTCGGATTTGGGGCTCAGAAAATCCACACGTTACTGTAGAGAAGCAAATGCATCCACAACGAGTCACTGTTTGGTGCGGTTTTTGGTCTGGCGTCATCATCGGGCCATTTTTTTTTTTTTCGAAAATGAGCGAGGAGCTGCGGTTACAGTAAATGGCGAGCGTTACCGTGACATGCTCAACGAGTTGTTTCCAAAAATTGAAGAGGATGACATGAACGACATTTGGTTTCAACAGGACGGTGCAACTTGTCACACTGCCAAAGTTACACTCGAACTTTTGGCTACCGTTTTTGAAAACCGAATAATCAGCCGAAATTCCGATATTAATTGGCCGCCTCGGAGCTGTGATTTAAGCCCGTTGGACTATTTTTTGTGGGCAGCCGTTAAGGACATATGCTATGCGAACCATCCAGAGACGATTGATGCTTTAAAACACGAAATCGAAGTTCCCATTCATGAAATTGGAGCCCAAACAATCGCAAATGTGCTTAAAAATTGGGTTGATCGAATGGCCTACTGTAAAGCCAGTCGTGGCAGTCATTTGAACGATATTATTTTGCATTCATAAATGACAATGTTCAATCTTCAAAATAAAAAAAAGTTTGAAAAAATATTGATTAGTTTTTTTTGTAGCCGATTCAAAAAGCAAATTTTACATGGCCCACCCTATATTTAAATAAATACATAAATAGGCACATACATATATTTTATTTGGCAAGCTTCTGGTCAAGCTCGACAGTTATGCCGCTATTCTGAGAACCAAGGGATATCTACGCAAGGTGGTAGAAAATAGCAAATTTATATGTGATGGTTTTTATGTCAAAATCAACTGATAACTTTCCACGACTTTCCATCAGAATGTATAAGAACAGATTACTTTGACATTATATTTATCCTTTTATTCCTATATGGAACATGGAGCTGCAACAAATTGCTTCCACTGGTCCCAATTTTGCGCCAGTAATTTAATTTCGTTCCATCTTTTATTCGTCTTCTCCATCTCCATCTCCATCTCTACCATCCGTCTCCATGTGTTTGACTGTCTTCCTCTGCACCGGCTACCCTGCGGGTTCCACTCAACTGCATTTCTGGTGATGTCGTTGTTTTAAATGCGTAAGGAGTGGCCAAGCCAGTACCACGTAAGTTTAGTGATTTCAATTTCAATCGTTTTTTGCTCTGTGTCTTGCCAGATCGCGGTGTTTTGAAGTGCATTTGTCCAAAATATGCGCATGATTTTGCGCAAACAGCGGTTTACAAAGCTTTGAAGTGCTTGCGCATCTTTCGCTCAACTGTCAACCTCACCTGGTGTACCCAGCTAAAACAAACGAGGCTCTGCCGACCGAGAAAATGCGGTATAACCTACAAACATTCAGAGGAAATGCTGAACCAAAGGGCGCAGCTGGCAGCTCCAGCACTCTGACTGCCCCCTTTAAATTCAACATTATTGCAACCTCAACAAATAAGAATAAAAACTTTGACATTGAAACCACCAAAATTAAAGAAAAAGAAAATAAATCAGCTATTCAAAAGAGTAACACCACTTTGTGTGAAATCGTCTTACTGAAAACATTACAAACGAATTCAAAAAAATATTTTAAATAGCGCAACTCAGTTTTAGACTCACGTCGGGTGCATTAAACCTAAACAGAAATGTTGGAGACCTCAAATTTCTACTATTCAGACATATCTGTATTGTCGAAAATCTTAACATATATTATGTATGTACATATGTTATTAACATGAACTGTCAATTCTCAGTGTGACTACTCACCTTGACAGCTTGTTTATACGAATTCAACGAATTCATTTGCTTGGTGGCATTTTGAAAATGAAGTATTAAGATGGCAAATATTGGCAGGAGAAAACAAAATAAAATTAAGAGACAAAAACGAGAAATATTAAGGCACGATTCAAAGATTCAAATTTTATATTATAGCCTAGAAATCTAAAATTGAACACCTTCGAAAATTGAAACAACCTTAATGTCATAGATGGGAATGTAGGTGGATATTATATTTATTTAATATTGAAAAAGCATTTGTATGAATATTGAATGTATTTTATTTCTTACATGCATGTATGCACAGTGTTTGAAAAACTCAAAACACCGTCAAAATTTTAAATGCACAATTCGAGAATTTTTAAATTCGTTGAGTATATTTTAAATTCATCTAAAAATTCACGATAACAGAGCTTTTACTCAAGTAAAAAGCGGCCGCCGTAGCCGTATGGATTGGTGCGTGATTACCACTCGGAAGTACACAGGCTCGAAAT
Source organism: Anastrepha fraterculus (assembly GCA_037575425.1). Classification (NCBI taxonomy): domain Eukaryota; kingdom Metazoa; phylum Arthropoda; class Insecta; order Diptera; family Tephritidae; genus Anastrepha; species Anastrepha fraterculus. Next base: position 10,440 of record JAYXIM010037221.1, on the reverse strand, counting down.
GCCGGGCACAGCACATCAATTTATAGAAACAAGTTTTTCTAATGACGGCCGCTCCTCGTCTAACAATCGCAAGCCTCCAAGTGAATTTTTGTCTCCTCATAAGAAACCATTTGCCTATTGGAGTCAGCTTATAACTGTACGTTCCTCCATTTGTGGAACAACATCAAGACACACACCCCAAATAGGTGGAGAAGATTGGCCAAACACCTTACAGAAGTGTAGGAGGTAGGTACATAGGTGAAATGGTTAAAATGCCACTCTGGCACTCCTCAAGTAGCACTGAAGCTCTGTTTTGATACTATTATGAGACCTCCAACAGACAAATATCTACAGCCAACCGAAGCTGTTGATGTAACGGAGAAGATTGATATGATTAAGGTTGGCGCACTGCCTCAGGCTGTCGAAGAAAGGAGCACCCGGTGACCTTAATCGTCTAGCTGCCAAGCCCGGACATTTACAGAGAAAGTGGCCAACAGTCTCCTTCTCTGAAAGGTCCCTACAGCTTCTGCAATGTGGATTAAATGGTAACCCTAGGTTTTCCGCGTGTGTGCCGATCGTCTAGTGACCGGTAAACACAGCTACGAGTTTGGAAATTGAATGTCGAGTAGTCCAAAGAACTTTCTGAGTCCTTCATATATTGTACTGCGGCTAAAGGGTTTTCGAAATAGCACATGAATAATTTGTGTAGTTCGTGTTTAACAACTGTCAGGGGGATGCTGATGGCCGGGTAGGAGGTCTCTGAGACCAATTCAGTCCCCTTACTGGCAAGCTCATCAGCAACTTCATTTCCCTCTATATTCCTATGTCCTGGAACCCAGATCAGAGAAATGTTACCTGCACACCCAAGAGATTTGGTTTCCTCCATACAGGAGCTTACCAGTTTCGTTCTGCATCATGGCGTCGTCAGAGCCTTGGTCGCGGCTTGACTATCGGAGAAAATATTAATATCTCCCTCGCTCCAAGCAAAGACTTCTGCTTGAAAAACACTAGCAGTGTTCGGCAGTTTAAAGGAGATATATAAATTGGCCGATTTAGAGAAAACCTATGCTCCGACTCTCGATTCTATCTTGGAACCGTGAGTGAAGACAGATGTGCAAGCTTCGGTGCGGATTTCCCCCTCAATCCAATCCTGCCTATTTGGAAAGAATGCCTTAGCACGATCCTCAAACTCTAGTTTGCGAATAGAAAGATCTGTTCGAAGCTCGGAGAAATGCGGTGTTAACTGCGTGAAAATGCTACCATGTCCCTTGAGAGATTGACTCCAGAGGCCAACCTACTTTAACCTGATTGCACTTTGAGCTGCGATGGAAATAACGTAAAATCCGATGAGAAGTAAGTAAGAAGAAGTACGGCTTATTCGTAATGTAACTTTTGACTTTCCATTTTTAATATCAATAAATTTCGAAGCCATTTTGCACACGTTTGATTTTGAAAAATAGCAAAAAATTAAAAATTTAGGTGCATGGAAAGTGTCTCGTTTTTTTGTCTTGGGTCTGATGAGTTACCAACTATGATGCCTTCGTCCCAAACCTTTCTGCATTTCTTAATCGTTTTTATGCAGATCTTGCGAAGTTAGTTAAGTTTATTTATGGGTGTTTTTTTTAGAGGTTAGGTTTTGAAGATGAAATAAAACGTATATAATTTAATGTTATGGCCAAGAATTTACCTTTATTATAAAGATAAGGGTTTGCCATTATGTTTTAAAAATGATACCCATTCAACCAAAAGTGAGCTTCATCGCTGAACAAAATTTTCTTCGATGCGTCGCGCGAACCGAACCATTATTTTCGTAATAAATTTGCACGATTTGCAAACGTTGTTCAGGTGTAAGTCTATTCATTATGAAATGGCAAACCAAACTGAGCATAAATCAAGTGACAGCTGTCAGAAAGACCATCTACGAAAAAAGTAGTGACAACTTGAAAACCTAACCTCTAAAAAAAACACCCTATATTATAATAAAACAGTAGGAAATCCGGACGATCGGCAAGTGAAGATGCAAGAACTTGTTCAGAATTGGCAAATAATTAAGGGTTTCATAATGCTCAACCGCATTCCGTACACAGGCTTGCAGCTTCCCTGAAGGAAATGTGAACTCACCGCAATGCACTAGAAACCAAGGAACAGTCTATAAGTATATCGTGGACTTCTCGTTGTAAATTGAAGACGAAGGCCAAGGGGAGATTTTTAGCCAACAAGTTCTTGGCGATGGTTTTTGGGACGCTTAATCGAATGGCTCCGATTACATTAGGAAGCATAAAATTTTCAACGGCGCATATTATGTACTTCTAGAACTATTGGATCTGTTCTGAAGTAAAAAATTAACGCATTTGGCGAGACAAAATTTTCTTCAACCAAAAAAATATAGTCGGAATGGTAAATTTTCAAGATGTAGCTTATGATTTGCTCTCTCTTACAGGAAAGTATCTCGTTTTAGCCCCTCTACGACCGTTTCCTGTTTTTTAATGTAAAGAAATGACTTGACGGTAGGACAATTTGTCCGCAGTACTTTAAAATGTTGTCTCTTATTGTATAAATTTAGAAACAATTTCCAGAAATGTCCAATAAGTACAACAAGGAAAAGTAGCAAAAAAAAACTACGAATTGTTTTTTTAGCTTTCGGTACCACTGTGTGCGCATATATGGTTTTTGTTTTTCAATTCATTATGCTGCGACTCATAGTCAGTCACCCAGTGTTAGTCCGCTGCCATTTGAACGAGCGTACACTCAAGGTTACATCAATCTAATATGAATTATAAACTTAAAATGATTATAGTGAAATTATGTTCCTTCTACGCATTGTGAAGAAAAGGAAAGAAAATAAAGTGGGTGGAGATTGTTGGCAAGACAGCTTGTCTGTCAGTTGACTCAAAGTCACTTATGACCCAAAGTGACACATGAAGGATTGGCAAATTTTCAATATTAAAAGTGAATATTAAGGCGAATTAGTAAAGGGTAAATGGCGGCCGTCATAGTCGAATGATTTAGTGTGTAGAAACCGAGTTCGAAAGTCACTGTTCGCAAGAAAAAATTCGAAATAATGCAATGACAAATACAAGTGTACTTATGCTATGAAAGCGCTTCCAAGACAAAGAAAACCATCGTTTTCTCGGTAGATGGCTGTAGTGATCGATATCTCGTAAGGTATCGATCAAACAATTTAAAGTGTATGCTCATTGTCAAGGTGGCATTTCGCACCAAAATTCTTTTGCTGTTGTTTTTTTTTTTTTTGATTGCTCCATTCAGTTGTGAGTTACAGGGTGTTAACAACGGAAGTCAACAAAGAGGAAATTCGGTACGTTTGACAGTTTTGCTTTGATAAGGGCGAAAATGCAAGCCAGGCCACAGAAATTGTTATCCGTGTTTATGGTGTCGATACTGTAACAGCTAATTACAGAAAATTTTGGTTTCGTCGATTTCGATCAGGCATTTTTGATGTTAAAGGAAATGCCGTTAATGTTGAAAATGTTGACAAAATCACAGAAATAAAAGAAGTTGACCGGCGTAGCATCCCTGATAAAGTCTTAATATAAATCATTCTGTTACGCACAAACAAAACATTTAGTACTTTCACTTTTCTGAAGTTGCTTTTCTTAAATTCATTTAACAAAATTCCAGGAATGCTTGACTTCAAAAATATTAATTTTACTTACATAGATCAATAAACTATAAACCGGAAACAGAATGGATTTGTAAACAATTCTTGGGTATTAATTTGTGAAAATTAGGTCTATTCATGGAAAAATTATCCAGTACCCTGCCAATAACTTAATTTCCCAAAATTCGATTTCAGAAAAATATCTGCAAAAAAAGTACATGAACGAAAAACCAGTAACAATTTGCAATTTTTATAAACAGCTGATTAAATTGTTACCGGAAAAAATCACAAAAAATAAAAAAAAAATTCAGTTGAGCTATCTCGTATTGAATAAAAAAAAGAAAAAAATAGATAAAATAACGAGCTTAGCATTACATTTATTTGGTCCACAATAATTCCCTCTCATCATCCCTGCCAGAAGAAGAACCTTCCATTAGTAATTGTATTGTTGTGGCAGTCACAGCTTTCTTCATATTTTCCACGCTTCCGTCTAGGAATTTCAATAACCAAAAAGTAGAGGCATAAAATACAAAAGATACCGTCAATGCTTTTGATTTATATTTCAAAAACTGCAGACTGGAGGCTGTGGTTCAGAAGTACATATCTCTAAATCATTGGACTATTTATTACAATACATGTATTACTTCAAATAAACATTATACATTTTATCTAAAATATATTTGCAATACTTACATTTTCCATTCCCACTTTGCCTCAATTAGTAAATTACAATTCTTGTTTATATTTACTCTGCGATCAGCTGTTTTTCTCACTTGAAAACTCTTACAAGTAAAAATTTATTCTGTAAAAACTTGCGACCTCCCTTCAAATGTCAATTTGCTCTCTCATTTTCGCTTACTTTGCAAGTTTTTTGGATACATGAAGAGCAAACCTTGGTAATTTGTGATATTTGCTTCATGAACAGACCTTTTGTGTCGTCAAAAAGTGACATAACCGAAGGGAGACTAAGACTAGTATTTTTATTTTTGTATTATAGAAGAGTATTTGCTGGAAGATATGTATGATACTTCCTTATTTCATCAAGAAAGTCAGACAATCAATATTATAATAAATATTCCTATATTATAAATAAGTCTACTCAAGAACTCTTCAATACCTTTACATAAATTTCTTCTGGCTCTATTCATCTACTTTATTTCCTGGCTGTGAAAAAGTGTTTTATGTTTTGTTGACTAAGATTTACATTTAATATTAGAAATCGTGTTGTTCATTTCATTTAATTTGCTAATCTGACATACGCAATTCTGGCTGCGGCCAGTGGGCAGCAACAATTGTGTGTGAATGGACCAGATTGACAGGCGGAAATTACCAAACAGCAAAGAGCAAATCAAATATTTATTTATACACTTTCATGCAAAATATTCCATTAGAGCAGCAGAATTATTAACACTTTCCATTTGCTTTACGAATTTCCTTTTTTTCTTCGTCTTTGCAGCTGCCACACAAGCAATCGGCATCCTAGGCGGGCTTGAGCACAGATTACATACAGCCTTTAGTGGCGCTTTAGGCGCACTCAGCGCCCCGCTCACTACCCACCTTGAGATTATTGAAGTGCTTCGTGTGTTTGCACATATTTGCAACACCTCAACTGTCATCGCCGCCTCCGTCGCCGTTACCACGTGCTACCAGCTAGGCGGCTGGGCAATGCAAACATGGATCATGCGGTGAAAGCGACACGTGGCCGACCATGGAATACGCTGCGCTTCGAGAACGACGAACTGGAATGCCTCTATCAACGTTACACGCTCAAACTGCAGCGCTTCTCAGTGCTGGGAGTGGTTGCGTTGGTGGTGATGTTGTGCGGTGTCATGGCCGCGCTGTCATTGGCCTACAATAATGCACTCACCTTTCATGTAAGTAAATAAACTTTTTATTTGAAATGTCTGTATGTAAGCGTATGAACTTAAGAACCGACAAATGTGGGCATTTAAGGCATTATTCCTTATTTTCTGTTCCTTCATTCTTTTTTTTATACATATTTACTTAACCCAATTCATATTTTCTCTTGCTTATTTATTCCATTTTGGTGCAGAATATTTTCAACTCCATTGTGTGCCTGCTATTTACAATTATCCTGATTCTACTGCCATGCCGCGTCATCAAGGATCATCACTTGCCAATTCTTTGCTATGGTATTCTGCTCTTTGCCGCCGTCATTTGTTTTGTTTCGATGCCGACACTGGGCAGTGTGTTTCCTGTGGACACAAAAGAGGTGAGCAAATTTCAATGAATTACATAAAAAGTGAAAAATGTAACAAAGAAGAGAAAATGTAAAATAAAAATTTTCAAAATTAACTCATTTCTACTTCCAAGAAATATTTGGTCAATACTTTTTTCATTATTTTTCAATTTATTTCACTTTACAGAAAGAGTCTGAGGTAATAATTGATATCCTTTTAAACAGAAAGCTTTTGATATGTAATTGCTTCAGCTTTTATTTACTTGTTGGTGCAGTAGTCGACGTAGTTTGTCCTTTATAGTCTGAACACATTAGGTGCCAAACAACGCAACTGTACAATAAAAGCAGTTTTTTCTGCATTATCTGTGGCCAAGATTACGGCTATGTGGATACGAAGAACGCGCCAGCTAAGGTTCGAACAGTGCATGGGGTTCATCAAATATTCATTGATATTCACTTAGCCATGGTTCAACACACCTATTTCAATGTTTCTTCCCCTCTTCTAAGGCCAGTTTTAGAAATGCTTTCAGCTTCTTCTGTAAATTCTTTACTACTCCGTCAAAGATCTCAAATTCGTTTTCCGCGAAATACCAACTAAGCTTAACCTTGGAACGTCATCCTTCAGAATTTTGACCAGTGCCCATTTCAAAACAATATGATAAGGATCCTGTATTTAAATAATGTCCACATGGATGTTTTTTTTTATTTTTGGCTACTTTTTAATCAAATTTAAAGGAAATACATATCTTTTTATCGCTTTTATTACTTACAAAATTCGACCAATACTAAAAGGAAGACAAGAGAGAAAACTTGAAAATAAGAACGCGCATCGTTGTTTTAACGAACAATGAAACAGTCCAGGGTTAAAAGTGCCAACTAAACAACTGAGAGGTGAAAAATGATTTTCACAGCTTTTCCTTTAATCGAGAAACTAGGGTTCCCTTTCAAGATACATTTGCTAAGAAATTAGAAATAATAGGCCGCTGGGAACTTCTTTGATTAGCACTTTGCCTAAATCTATTATCTTCTTTTAAATTTCAAGCCGAATAACTACGCGAAACAAAAAAAATGTGAAAAGCACATTCACGCTGTTTAATCAAAGAAAAAGAAGAAGAAGATGTGGAAGATATCCTTTGAAATAAAAATATTATAAACTGGCCACAGCTACATTGTTGTGAATCTAATTCTGAGCGATTCCATGTAAAGTGATGTACCAAAGTATTTAGGACAATGTCGTCGGCTCTTCTAAAAATGTGTTTATTTGTTGGCTTGGGTACATACAATAAACTGAAAATCAACTTTAACTTCAATATTTAACTTATAAATAAGAAATAGACTGAAAAATTGTAATAATTTTGAGATTTATTCAGTGTTGAAAATCTTGAATAAAAGGTAAACTGAAAAAATTTTGAAAAAAATTTAATGGTTTTCAGATTTATTCAATGTTAAAAATTATGAAAAAAAGTAAACTGGAAAAATTTGAGAAACATTTAATAATTTTGAGATTTATTCAGTAAACTGGAAAATTTTCGAAAAAATGAAAATTATGAATAAAAGTAAACTAAAAAAAATTAAAAAACAAATTTAATAATTTTCCGATTTATTTAGTGCTGAAAATTATAAATAAGAATAGACTGAAAAAATGTTGAAAAAAAGTTTATCAATATTGAGATTTATTCAGAGCTGAAAATTATAAATAAAAAGTGAACTGAAAAAATTAAAAAAAATTGAATAATTTGAGATTTACTGTCTTAAAAATTATAATAAAAATTTTGAATTTTGAAAAAAAAATTAGTGATTTGAAAATCTATTCAATGTTGAAAATTATAAACAAAAAATTAATTGAAAAAATTTTGAAAAGACACTAATAATTTAGAGATTTACTCAGTATTGAAAATTATGAATAAAAAGTAAATTCTAAAAATTTTGAGAATATTTAATAATCTTGAGATTTATTCAAAGTGGAAATTCTTTCAACATTTTTATATTTCTTGTTTTTATGTTAGATGAAAAAGTTTCAACAAAAAAATTTATTGTTTTCTCAATTTTTTTTTTAATTTTAAATATTCCTTAAAAATTAAATAACAAAATTATAAAACTGTTTAAAAACGCCGAAGATATCTCTCTTCAAAAAAATCTATGCGAAAATGTTCAGCATTGAATAAATCTCAAACTTATTACATTTTTTTCAAAATCTTCTTAGTTTATTATTTAGAATTTTCAACCACGAATAAATCTGAAACTTATTTAATATTTTCCAGTTGAATTCTTGTTTACAAATTTCGAAACTGAATAAATCTCAAAATTATTAAATTTTTTTTTTCAGTTTACTTGTTATTTGCAATTTTCGAATAATAAAGAATAAATAAAAATTATAAATTTTTTTTTAATTTTTTCAGTTTAAAAAAAAAAAAATAATTGGCGCGTACACTTCTGTTAGGTGTTTGGCCGAGCTCCTCCTCCTTTTTGTGGTGTGCGTATTGATGTTGTACCACAAATGGAGGGACCTACAATTTCAAGCCGACTCCGAACGGCAGATATTTTTATGAGGAGCTTTTTCATGGCAGAAATACACTCGGAGGTTTGCCATTGCCTGCCGAGGGGCGACCGCTATTAGAAAAATGTTTTTATTAATTTTGCTTTCACCGAGATTCGAACCAACGATCTCTCTGTGAATTCCGAATGGTGATCACGCACCAACCCATTCGGCTATGGCGGCCGCCATTTTTTCAGTTTACTTCTTATTATACGCAACCCTATAATAAACCTATTTTAACAAGAGTTGGATAACTTGACATGGAATCGCTCTTATGTATGTAGACCACCTGTTACCCTACTTCTTTCGTGTTCCATGTGTTCAGACTATAACGAATAAGTTTTATAGAAATTTCAGCAAGTATTTAATATTTTTTCAAAAAGTAGCTCATGAAGAATGCATACGAGGTTTGTTAAAAAAAAATAAGGTGAATTTTCAAATTTCGCGGGCTACGTACATTCGACTTTCGATTATTATTTTTAGTTTAGTTTGTTTGTGTGTTGTTTGTTTGTTTTGCGTGCTCGGCAATTTTCTGTTATCGACTCTTGGCTCTCCTGGACTCTGCCATTGGGACGATTGGGTTTTGGTTTCGATTTCATAACTACATATCCATGATTCGTCGCCAGTTATGACCCTTTTAAGCAAATCTGGATCATCGTTCACTTCATTCAACAATTCTTCAGCGATGCTCATGCGACGTGGTTTTTGATCAAAATTCAGCTATTTTGGAACGAACTTCGCAGCCCCACGTTTCATGCCCCAAATTTCAAAAAAAAATTGCATGGGATGGACCAACCAATGTGCCCACATCCTCAGCAACTTCTGCAATTGTCATTCGATGATTCTTTATAACAATTTTCTTCACTTTCTCAACATTTTCATCGGTTGTTGATGTGCTGGGGCGTCCAGAACGAGCGTCGTCATTAACATCTTCTTGACCTTCTGTGAAAAGCTTGTACCACTTGTAAACATTTTTTTGACTCAGAGTACTCTCACCTTATGCCACTGTCAACATTTGAAGTATTTTTGAGCACTTAATTCCATTTTTTACACAAAATTTGATGCAACTTCTTTGGTCCATTTTTTTCGTTAGCAGCAAAACGCCGAACACGCAAAATACTTGTCTTATTTATGCCTCTCACAAACAAACTAAACTTGCTATATTGCTGAAACCGCGAACATATCTTCGAAACGAGTGTACCAACATAAAAATAAAAACCTAACCCGCGAATTGTGAAAATTCACCTTATTTTTTTAACAAACCTCGTATTTCAATAATTAAAAATATACTGGCATTTTCATTGACGAGTGCCAATTTTGGTTTAGCTTGTTCTGGTTAAAGCCTGTTTTTGTTATTAGTACATTTTTTGTATATTATATATGTATGTATGTATGTAACACCATTAACTTTCATACTCACAAAAGGGGTTTGAACAAAACGAATGATTCAGAAAAACAACCTCTTGTCCTTGCTATGTAACTCTAAAACCCTTTGACGAACTGGTACAAGGCCAAGTAATTTCGCTAAGCAGAGCTACAGCTGACTTACAGCGGATTAGAACTGCGTTCATTGTAAATCCATTTCATTATAAAGTTCTATTACAATGGCTCTATCGACAGAAGTCCAAGCACATGCAGAAATCGTTTGCTTCTTATTATATTGGATGTGCCCAGAATCAATTGTTTCGCTTACGGTTCAACCGGCTCACAACTTCCGACGTAGCAACCAGACACGCATGTGAGAGATAGCAGCTACCAATTATGAGAAAGCAAACCTTGGTGTGCTCATTTCGACGTATGATATTCGATTCGAAAGCTTACCACGTTCCTCAACATCTGCTCACAAGAAGATGCAGCTGCAAAAGAGGCAGAGGCGATTGTTTTCGAGAAAGCCCCTCGCTTTATAAATATGTTCGTATGAAAACCCCTGAAAGGCTGATCTCAAGACCAACCACACAAAAACCACCAGTAAAGAAAATACCGGGTCTCTGGTAATACTTATACTTGACGCCTACAAACGTTGACAGCCCTCACAAATGACAAAAGTTAGGCGACTTACAATAAATAGAAAAACATTAAAATTACACATTTTATGAAGCGGCTTAT